>JAYMFT010077757.1:278-28747 GCA_038088735.1 Panulirus argus
TTATGTTTTACACATGTTTGCCATTTTCCACGTAAGCGAAGTAGCGTCGGGAACAGAGAAAACTGAGTCTTAGAGGAGAGAAATCCTCACTTTGCTCCTGCCTCCTTTCCCTCCTTTGGAAAGTAATGTGGGAAGGATACCTAGCGGCCCCGCTCCCGGCCGTCCCAGTCTCACTGATGTTCAGGGAAGACGAAAATCTGCTTGCTTCCGTCCTTAAAGGAGGCTCCGTCTTTTTCTTATCGTGGGTTTGCTCTAGGCGATGGGTTTCGTTGTGAGGTGAAAAACCCCGGCTTTTTCGACGGACGAGAGACCTGGACGACGCCGGGATTTTGGTGTCTCTCTCTCTCTCTGGGCACAACCTTCCAGCGAGATAAGTGGAATGACTGTAGCGTCAAGTGCGCTCCAGTCGCGGCTTTAAGTCATGCTGGGTCACGCAGGGCAAGAGAGCGGCGGACACACCCCACCCATCCCCTGTCACCCTTGCCCCTTCTGCCACCGACACACCAGAGGCAGCGAGAGGAGGTGAGGAGTCAGAAGCTGAGTTATAGGGAAAGGAACACGCGATAGAGAAGACAGACACGAAGAAGGAGAGGGGAAAAGAAGGGATGCGTGGGGGAAGGATGAGGAAGCAAAGAGGTGATGAACTTGGGGGAAAAAGGAAAGGAAATGTGAGATTACAAGGATAAGCGTTAGTGTGGAACGCTGGGATAGAAGAAGAAAGGGAATGATGTTGAGAGAAAATCAACAAAACTAAATGAAGTTAAGCAAGGAGGAGCTGTGAGGAGAATAGGAGGAAAGAAAAAATTGCAATAAGGAGGTAATTAAATGTAGAATGATGGGGAAGAACACAGAAGGTGAGGTACCGTACTTAGAACATAAAGAAAGAGGATGAGAACTTAGACCAGGGCATAATGGTGGAGGTAGGGTAGGTGTTGGAGAAAGGGTAGAGAGGTTGAAGAGGAGGAGGAGGAGGAGGAGAGAGAGGGTGGAGTGGTGACGTAATGAGGTAATATGTCACGATGCCAGCGCGATAACACAGGAGGGTTGTTTGTGTTTACCGTTTCGAGGGTTAGCCATCTCCGGCAGTTGATGAGGGATGCGCTAGTGTAACAAATTTGAGTAACGCTGTAGCACGAGAAAATGCATCGACGAGGCAGTAAAACGAAGGCAGAGGCAGCGGGGAACGCTCAGGAGAGTGAGGCAACGTGGCAAGCCAGTGCAACGAAGCAAGGATATGAGACAGTGTGACAGGGGCTGAAGGATGAGGTACCGTGTCGAGATGGATGGCTGAGGCAGAGCGAGAAGAAAAGAGTTGCTGAGATAGCGTGGCGAGATTGAGGGGTGAGGTAGTGTGGAAAGAAAAAAAAAAACGTCTGGTATCATGGCAAGATTGAATAACGAGGCCGGAGCACCTTGAATGGGAAGGCAGCGTGAATTAGTATGTGAGTGAAGCAGCGTGAAAGGTGAGAGGGGTGAGGTAAATTGATGAGTCTTGAGGATGAGGAGGAGCAGTGGTACAGTAAGCCGGTAAGGAGGCGAGCTAAGAACGGAGTTAAAAAGTCAGGCTTAGCTGGTGGAGAGGAGACTTAGCTGGAGGAAGAGGAGGAGGAGGAGGAGGAGGATGGCGGTGGAGAGAGGTTAGAGAGGTGGAGCGATGCGTGGCGGGGAGCAAGAGGCACTTCGGGGAAAGTTTCCACCTTTGCGCGTCCCGCGGGGCGGCCAGATTAACAACTTGCTCGAGCGGGAAGAACTTTCTTTTGTGCCTGGCAGATTACTCGATCCGAATAATCGAGGAGAAAATTTTTGCATATTACATTCTTCCCGTACTGAGAGACCGGCGCTGCAGATCAGCATATTCCTCAGGTATTACATTCTCTCTGGTGTTTCGCTCGCATTCCTCACATTCCGTTGCGCCTTTGTTTTCGAGGACGTAAAAAGACCCCCCCCCCCACCCGCCGAACGCCATATACACCACAAAGGTATATATTTCACATGTGGTATTCTTTAGTCACGAAAAGAAACATTTTCATGTGCATTCCAGTCCCTCGGTTTGCTTTTGTCGACTCTCAACCTTTTCTGAAATTTATGTGGGTGAGTAAGCACAATGAGGCTCTGGGAGATCAAGGGGCGGGTTATGTAAATTGAGGCGCGGTAGAAAAGTTTTTAAAAATGCTTTTGTTTCCCCCCTGTGCAAATCGTCAACAGAATTTTCTTTGATTTTCAGCTTAATATTGTTACTGGTGCCGATAGAAAAGAGGTTGTAATGTTAAAAAAGAATTCAGGTTTTATTTATGTATATTTCAATATGTATTACTTTTGCAGCTGTTTAAGTTAAACGGAGGGAGGGTAGCTGCCTGATAAAATTGACACAGCTTTGTTGCAATTCAACAAAGGATGAGACTCTATTGGTTCTCAGGCATTAGGGCAAATGTGTATCATAGATTTGCACTATCGTTCTCTGTTAGGCAAGTCGTTTTCTTTCTGGCAAGGAAAATATTTAGGGTGATTTGAAAGATATTATGAGCGGGGATTTCTACAAAACCATTTTGAAAAAACTGATAACTAAATAAATGAATAAAATCATAATTCCACTGTGGTTTGGAGCCTCAAGATAAAGAACTATTGACTTCATTATGAAACTCTTTAATACCAAGGTCAGTAAAGTCCACAGTGTCTTACTGAGTTACGAACCCATTTCCATCACCACGATCTACACAGCGCAGACCTTCGGCAGTCTGATAACATGGAGACCTCTTCTGCCACCTCCTACCTATCGATGGCTAAGGGGAGGCAAGACCTCTGGGATTCTCAGCTTCGTTGCCTTTAAAGAAGTTTTGACCCCGTCAACCATATAACTGATCATGAATAATAAAGTCGTAACCCTTGAGTTACTGACAACTCTCATTCATTGGCTTGCTGACCTATTCAGTTGAACACTGTCGGGCTGTGTGCCTCTCTCGAGCGGCCATCCATCACTTGCGGTGCCAACCTGCCCTAAAGACGGCGTTTCGTGTTCCCTCACCCTAATACAAGATGCACTGATGGATGCAACACGCCTGATGTATGTTCACTCTGTGGTTCGTAATACCCTTGCCAGGAATAGCTCTCACGACTACATCTCTCATCACATTACCCCTAACGGTTCGAAGCTGGAGCACAACCAAGTCCATTATCAACCAAACCAAGACCGTAGTCATGCATACTAACTAGCCTTGCTTCCAGCCGTGTACCAACCACTGCTGTCTTCAATGAGCCGCAGTCACCTCCAGGCTGTTCAGTACATGAAGAATCTTGGTGTCACCTCTGGCGATAAACTAATTTAGAAGGAACACGTCCAAAACACCAACAGTATGTTCCAGATAATTCTAAATCCCTACGTTCTTCGTCACCTCAAGATATTCAGCCTTCCTGCTCCCGGACTCGTTAATACCTACGTAGCCTTCAATCTTCCTAGCTCATCAATAACCTCCCCGTCTGGTCCTCTTCATTATACACCCCATAATAGGGGCAACTAGAACGGGTACAGATCAGCGGCACACAACGTTATCTCTTCGTCCATTTTTACAGCATCTATCAGGAAGCGCTCGAACGCACTGTTCCTCCCTACGGCATCGCTAGGATCTCATCCGTCAGTTCGGGAAAGTAGCTTTTTTTCTTTCCTTTTAGGTGGTGAAAGGAGAGGACGATGAAGTGAGACAGGGAAGGGATAGATAGATGATAGACAGACAGACTGATAGACAGATAGGGATAGGGATATAAGGGGATGGTTAGAAATGGAAAGGATAATTAACGTGTGTACAGGTGTATTTGGAATGAGAAGTTCTTTAAACGAGTCTGTATTCCTACTGGTACAGCCTCGAAAAACGTGACTTCAAATGTAACACACACACACACACACACACACACACACACACACACACACACACACACACACACACAAATATATATATATATATATATATATATATATATATATATATATATATATATAATTTTCTCTTTATGTTGAAGGCTCCAGTCACGGACAAAAGTCCACATCAAGGCCGGGCCCTAATTAAAATATAGATGGAATTAAGAAACGGAGAAAGAAAAGAAAGGGAAAGAATCTAAGAATTTATATCATCTCTGGGGATAGGGGAGAAAGAATACTGCCCACGTATTCACTTCGTGTCGTAGATGGCGACTAAGACGGGGCGGGGGCGGGTGGTTGGAAATCTACCCTTCCTGTATTACTTGGCAAAAGAAGGAACAGAGCAAGGGGACAAGTGAGGTATTTTCCCTCTAAGGCTCTGTCGTCTGTTAATGACGCTACCTTGCTCACACGGGAAATGGCAAGCATACATGAAAGAGTGCAAATACATGGCTTGGCTGGGGAGGAGCGGGAGGCGTACCCCAGGCTCCTCGCTTCTTGCGAAGGACCCACCGTCCATCGTCATGACCTACAGCGGCCCACTCACTCTCGCAGATATGATGTTAGTTGGCAACGATCCGGAAGGTGGTTACGATCTCCTGCAGCTGGGACTGATGGCTGGACAGAGATTAGAGGAGATGCACCACAGAGGGGTCATCCACAACGATCTGGAGGGCAATAATGTGATCGTGAGCGGCGATCGGCAGTCGCCCCAAGTCAGCATCATCGATCTGGGAACGGCCTGTTGCGAAGGCTCGAGCCTGGGGTCTCGACCCTGCTCCTGGTAAGTTCCTATGGATGGTTCCTGAGGTGAGGTGTGGTCGACCCAGCACTAGAGCGTCTGGCGTGTACTCAATACGCTGTCCTCCGGACTAAGATTACTGGACGAGTTTACAGGAGACGCCGCTCACGGGTCGTCACTACTGTTAGACGGGCCAGAGCGGTGGACCCCAGTGCTCGACCCACGTTGCAGGTTATTTTGAAACACTTGCAATACGCCCTCAAGAAGCGTTTCCCAGCCTAAAGGATAAGGAGGGTCAGGGCCGATAAATCGGCTCCAAGGACACAGCCAAACCAAACAATCCCCCGATGAAGCTAAAAGTGAAGAAATATACTCCTCACGCAACTGCAAAGCCGGTTGATCATCGCCACAAAACGGGTCGCTGAGGTCCCTGTAACTCAAAACCGCGTGCCTGTCCAGCCCCTGGTAGTCCAACGGGTGCTTCAAACTGGCGTAAACGTGGCCCAGAACTACTCCCAATTCAAAGCATTACTTAAAGACATGAGCGAAATGAGCCATATTCATCGTCGCTCTGCAGCTGACTTCCATACACTATTTCAGGCATTAAAGGCGACTCTCCCCAACAAGATCGTTCGTCAGTTTGACCTCGCATTGGCTGATGATTGATTCACTTAATTATTTTCTTTTATACATATTAGCCATTTCCCGCATTAACGAGGTAACGTTAAGAGCAGAGGACTGAGCCTTAGAGGGAAAAGTCCTCACTTGGCCCTCTTATCTGTTCCCTCTTTTGGAAAAGTATAATCTGGAGGGGTGGATTTTTAATGTTGTTAAAAAAAAAATTACTCTTGATCACAAATGCCAATGTGGGGTGGCGATGCTATTTCCTGTGGGGCGGGGTGGCGTCAGGAATGGATGGAAGCGAGTAAGTATGAATATGCACATGTGTATATGTGTATATGCATGTGTATGTATATGTATGTAAATATGTATATGTTAGTATGTATATGTATGTATTGTGCATAAAAGTGCATGTATGTATATATGTGTGTATGTGAGTGAATGGATCTTTCTTCGTCTGTTTCCTGGCGCTACCTCGCAAACGCAGGAAACAGCGATCAAGTATAATATAATGAAATTCAAAAATGAATAAAAAAGAGATTCATCCTGTAGCTTTCTTGTAAATCATTTATATTTCTGTATGAAATCATACGTGACCTTTGACCTGACCTTACGATTAGGTCAAAGGCAAGAACGTCAACCCCGAGGGGTCGTACAGTCGTGCTTAAAGTGGTCGCGCACCGTCATGTTCAAGGGATCAACGATTACAATAACATAAACAACGAGAATTAACGTTACACGACCGACGGGTCCGCCTCGTTAAGTGCACACACTATAGTTGCACCAGCGACGTGATCGGGTCCACGTTGCTTCCAACAAGCTGGACCCGTCATCCTGCCACCGTAGCTTAAAAAGTGGGCTGAGTTAACTGCGGGCATCAGCGTCCGTTCATCCTCCGTCGGCCAATCCTAGAATGGGACCTTCCGTCATGTACTGAGCACAAAAGAAAACGTCTTTTCCTTTAATCTATTCACAAATGAATCATCGACCCCTTGGCATAAACCCTCTCCCAACCCACGCACCTACTACTACAAAGGTTACGGAGCTAGAGTTGTGGGGGCCAGCCTATCTCCACACTGCTAGAGAGCTTACAGAGCTGAAGCTAATAAGGGCAACCTACTTCCACGCAGGTTATGGGGCTAGAGATAATATCGCCAGCCTGTATTACTCAAGAACAACCTTTTCCCAACACTTGTTCGGCATAAATAATCAGTACAGAATAGCAGAGAAGTAGAAGGATACACACGTGATTAATGAGAGTACTGACGATCATTACTCTGTTACGCTATGCAAAATTGCTGTAAAGGATAAGTGATGCATATAATCATCTTTAGGAAAGTAGCGGGATCAATCAAGTCGGTTAATTAGATACAAAGTCTATTCTACACCTTAAATACTTCGTTACTTTTGAAAAGCAATTTCAGGACTATATACGAAAATACATCAAGAAAATACATGGGGATTATGGCCTCGTACCAATGGTATCTTGACTACACACTTGAGGTACTACATCAATCTCATGCAAGTGGTATTTCGGCCTTATACCAGAGGAATCTCGGGCTCATACTCGTAGTATTAACCTCATGCTAGTGTTGTGTCTACCTTATATTAATATATGTATCTCATACTCGTACTTAGATTTCATAGTAATGGTATTTCTGGCTCATTCTAGTGATACCTCGGTCTCATACCTTTGATATTTATCTCATATCAGCGGTATTTTTGCCTTACTCGCACTTCGACCCCATACTTGTGGTATTTCGACACCATTCTATCAAAATTTTGGGCTGCTTGCGGCTGGTTTTGGGTGTCGAACTGTGGTAGTAAACGGGTTGATTGAAGGGTCAGGAAATACGGGTAACAATAACGTGTCTGATGCCTAGTCTCGTGGATCTTCTGCAGGAGGGAAAAGCTGTTACCATGTTTGTGTGCGCGGTTACTGATGAATGTGTTTTATCCTTCAAGTGGCGCCGAAGATCCTGCTGCAGGAAACGGACGCTAGCGATGTCACAGGGGTTCTGCTGATTTGGGGCAGCTGTAGGAGATGAGGCATCATAGATTCCCTGCTGTAGGAGTCAAATTATGGTCGTTTCCAGGCGATAGGCGCCTTCGTGCCCGAGAGCCGAGCGAAGGCAGACAGGCCAATGACACTGGTCCCTTAAGGAGGGAAAAGAGAGGACGCTGACTGGGAAGGCCTAGATGCGACGGACCTCTGTTGTGAAGGCAGAGAAACCTCTCTGCTCGGTAACCCGCCCCATGACCTGGGTGCTTGCCCCAAGTCACAAGAGATCCTTCAGTAGAGATACCCTAGGGCACAGGTGGTCCCTCAAGAGGATACCCCAAGTCACAGGTGCTCAGTCAGTAGGATATCCCAGGTCACAGGTGCTCCCTCAATAAGATATCCCAGGTCACAGGATGTCCCTCAAAAGTATACCCGAGGTCACAGGTGGCCCTTAATAGGATACCCCTGGTCACAGGTGGTCCCTGAAAAGGATAACCCAGGTCACAGGTGGTCCCTTAATAGGACACCCCAGGTCACAAGTGGTCCCCCAATAGGATGCCCTAGGTCACAGGTGCTCCCTCAAAACGATACCCCAGGTCACAAGTGCTCCCTCGTTAGGATACCCTAGTTCACAGGTGGTCCCTCAAAATGATACCCCAGGTAACAGGTGCTCCCTCAATAGGATAACACAGGTCACAGGTGCTCTCTCAATAGGATACCCAGGACACAGGTACTCCCTCAATTGGATACCCCAGGTCACAGTGCTCCCTCATTAGGATACCCCAGGTCACAGATGCTTCCTCAATAGGATACCCCAAGTCACAGGTGCTCCCTCAATAGGAGAACCCAGGTCACAAGTGCTCCCTAAATAGGATACCCAGGTCACAGGTAGTCCCTCAATAGGATACCCTAGGTCAAAGGTGCTCCCTCAATAGGATTATCTAGGTCACAGGTGCTCCGTTAATACGATACCCCAGATCACAGGTGCACTCTTAATAGGATACCCTAGGTCACAGGTGCTCCCTCAATAGGATACCCCAGGTCACAGGTGCTCACTCAGTAGGATACCCCACGTCACAGGTGGTATCTCATTAGGGTATTCCAGGTCACAGTTGGTCCCTTAATAGGATACCTCAGGTCACAGGTGCTCCCTCAATAGGATATCCCAGGTCACAGGTGGTCTCTCAATAGGATACCCCAGGTCACAGGTGCTCCCTTAATAGGATACCCCAGGACACAGGCGCTCCTCAATAGGATACCCCGGCTCACAGGTCCTCCCTCAATAGGATACCTCAGGTCACACATGTTCCCTCAGTACGATACCCCAAGTCACAGGTGCTCCCTCAGTAGGGTAACCCAGGTCACAAGTGCTCCTAAATAGGATACCCAGGTCACAGGTGGTCCCTTAATAGGATACCCCAGGTCAAAGGTGCTCCCTCAATAGGATAACCTAGGTCACAGGTGGTCCCTCAATACCATAACCCAGGTCACAGGTGCTCCTTCAATAGGATATCCCATGTTACAGATGCTCCCTCAATATGATACACCAGATCACAGGTGCACCCTCAACAGGATACCCTAGGTCACAAGAACTCCCTCAATAGGATACCCCAGGTCACATGTGCTTCCACAATAGCATATCCCAGGTCAAAGGCGGTCCCTCAAAGGGATACCCTAAGTAAAAGGAGCACCATCAATAGGATACCTTAGGTCACTTGTGCTCACTCATTAGGATATCCCAAGTCACAGGTGGTCCGTCAATAGGATAGCAGAGGTCACAGGTGCTCCCTCAACAGGATATTCCATGTCACAGGTGGTCCCTCAATAGAATAACCCAGGTCACATGTGGTCCCTTAATAGGATACCATAGGTCTGAGGTGGTCCCTCAATAGGATACCCCAGGTCACAAGTGGTCCCTCAATAGGATAACCTACGTCACAGGTGGTCCCTCAATAGGATATCCCATGTCACAGGTGATCCCTCAAAAGCATACCAAGGTCATATGTATTCCCTCAGTAGGATGCATTAGGTCACAGGTGGTCTCTAAATAGGATATCCAAGGTCACAGGTACTCCCTCAATAGGATACCCCAGATCACAGGTGCACCCTCAGTAGGATACCCTAGGTCACAAGAGCTCCCTCAATAGGATACCCCAGGTCACATGTGCTCCCTCAGTAGGAAACCCCACGTCACAGCTGCTCCCTCAATAGGTTACCCCAGGTCACAGGTGCTCCCTATAAAGGAAACACCAGGTCACAGCTGCTCCAACAATAAGATTCCCCAGGTCACAGCTGAACCATTAATAGGATACCCCAGGTCACAGGTGCTCCCTCAATACGACACCACAGGTCACAGGTGCTCCCTCAATAAGATACGCCAGTTCAGAGGTGGTCCCTCAAAGGATACCCCAGGTCACAGGTGCTCCCTCAATAGGATACCCTAGGTCACAGGTGGTCCCTGAATATGGTACCTCAAGTCACAGGTGCTCCCTCAAAATAATATCCCAGGTCATAGATCGTCCCTTAAAAGGATACCTCAGGTCACAGGTGCTCCCTCAATAGGATACCCCAGGTCACAGGTGCTCACTCAGTAGGATTCCCCACGTCAAAGGTGGTATCTCATTAGGATATCCCAGGTCACAGGTGGTCCCTCAATAGGATACGCCAGTTCAGAGGTGGTCCCTCAATAGGATACCCCAGGTCACAGGTGCTCCCTCAATAGGATACCCTAGGTCACAGATGGTCCCTCAATATGGTACCTCAAGTCACAGGTGCTCCCTCAAAATAATATCCTAGGTCATAGGTCGTCCCTTAAAAGGATACCCCAGGTCACAGGTGCTCCCTCAATAGGATACCCTTGGTCACTGGTGCTCCCTTAATAGGATACCCAAGGTCACAAGAGCTTCATCAATAGGATAACTCGGGTCACAGGTGCTCCCTCAATAGCATAACTCAGGTCACAAGTGGTCCCTCAATAAGATACCCCAGGTCACAGGTGCACCTACAATAGGATACCTTAGGTCGAAGGTGCTCCCTCAACAGGATAACCCAGGTCACAAGTGTTCAGTCAATAGGATACCCTATGTCACAGATGCTCCTCAATAGGATACCCTAGATCATAGGTGCTCCCTCAATAGGATACCACAGGTCACAGGTGCTCCCTCAATAGAATACCCCAGGTCACAGATGGTACTTCATAGGATATCCCAATTCATGTGTTGTCCCACAATAAGATACCCCAGTTCACAGGTGGTCCCACAATAGGATACCCTAGGTCACATTTGGTCCCTCAATAGGATATCCCAGGTCACAGGTGGTCCTTCAATAGGATACCCCAGGTCACAGGTTCTCTCTCAATAGGATACCCAAGGTCAAAGGAAGTCCCTCAACAGGATATCCCAGATCACAGGTGCTCCCTCAATAGGTTACCTCAGGTCGCAGGTTCTCCCTCAATAGGATACCCGAGGTCACAGGTGGTACTTCAGTAGGATGTCCCAGGTTACAGGTGAAACCTCGATAGAATACCCCAGGTCGCAGGTGATCCCTAAAAAGGATATCTTATGTCACAGATGGTCTCTCAAAAGGATACCCAAGGTCATAGGTGTTCCCTCAATAGGATAACCTAAGTCACAGATGGACTCTAAATAGTATACCCCAGGTCACAGGTGCTCCCTCAATAGGATGCCCTAGGTCACAGGTGCTCCCTTAATAGGATACCCAAGGTCACAGTTGGTCCCTCAATAGGATGTCCCAGGTCACAGGTTCTCCCTCAGTAGGGTATCACAGGTCACAGGTGGTACCCCACTACGATAACCCAGGTCACAGGTGTTCCCTCAATAGGATATCACAGGCCACATATACTCCCTCAATAGGATACCCCAGGTCACAGGTGCTCCCTCAATAGGATACCCCAGGTTACAGGTGCTCCCTCAATAGGATACCCCAGGTCACAGGTACTACCTCAATAGGATACCCCAAGACACAGGTATCCCTCAATAGGATAACCCAGTCACAGGTGCTCCCTCAATAGCACAGTCCAGGCCAAATGTGCCCTCTCAATAGGATACCACAGGTCAGAGGTGTTCCCTCAACAGAATACCCAAGATCACAGGTACTCCCTCAATAGGATACCCCTGCTCACATGTGGTTCCTCAAGAAGATACCCCAGGTCACAGGTGCTCCCTCAATTGGATATTCCATGTCACAGGTGGTCCCTCAATAGGATACCCCAGGTCACATGTGGTCCCTCAGTAGAATATCTTAGGTCACAGGTGTTCCCTCAATAGGATACCCTAGGTCACAGGTGGTCCCTCAATAGGATACCACAGGTCACAGGTGGTCCTTCAACAGGATAACCCAGGTCACATTTGGTCTCTCAATAGGATACCCCTGGTCACATGTGCTCCCTCAATAGGATACCCTACGTCACAGGTGGTCCGTCAAAATGATACCCCAGGTCACAGGTGCTCCCTCAATAGGATACCCATGTCACAGGTGCTCAAGCAATAGGATACCTCAGGTCACAGGTGCTCCCTCAATAGGATACCCTAGGTAACAGGTGTTCCCTCAATACGATATCCCAGATCACATGTGCTCCCTCAACAGGATACCCTAGGTCACAGGAGCTCCCTCAATAGGATACTCTAGGTCACAGGTGCTCACTCAAAATGATACCCCAGGTTACAGTTGCTCCCTCAATTGGATATCCCAGATCACAGGTGCTCCCTCAATATGATACCCCAGGTCACAGGTGCTCCCTCAATAGGATACTCCAGGTCACAAGTGCTCCCTCAATAGGATACCCCAGGTCACAGGTGCTCCCTCAATAGGATACTCCAGGTCACAGGTGCTCCCTCAATAGGATACCCAAGGTCACAGGTGCTCCCTCAAAAGGATACTCCAGGTCACATGTACTACCTCAATAGGGTAGCCCAGGTCACAAGTGCTCCTTCAATAGGATACCCCAGGTCACAAGTGCTCCCTCAATAGAATACCCAAGGTCACAGGTACTCCCTCAATAGGATACCCCTGGTCACAGGTGGCCCCTCAATAAGACAGCCCAAGTCACAGATGGTCGCTCAATAGGATATTCTATGTTACAGGTGGTCTCTCATTAGGATATCCCAGGTCATAGGTGCTCCATAAAAAGGATACCCTAGGCCACAGGTGGTCCCTCAATAGGATATTCCATGTCAAAGGTGGTCCCTCAATAAGATACCCCACGTCACAAGAGGTCCCTCAAAAGGATACCACAGGTCTCAGGTGTTCCCTCAATATGATACCCAGGTCACAGGTGGTCCCTCAATAAGATATCCCATGTAAGAGGTGGTCCCTTAATAGGATACTCCAGGTCGCATGTGCTTCCTCAATAGGATTCCCTCGGTCACAGGTGGTCTCCTAAAAAGATACCCCAGGTCAAAGGTGCTCCCTCAATAGGAAACCCCAGGTCACAAGTGCTCCCTCAATAGGATACCCAGGTCAGAGGTATTCCCTTAATATGATACCTCAGGTCACAGGTGCTCCCTCAATAGGATACCCCAGGTAACAGGTGCTTCTTCAATACCATAACACAGGGCAGATTTGCTCCCTCAGTACGATACAACAGATCACAGGTAGCTCCCTGAATAGGTCACATGTGCTCCGTCAATAGGGTACCCAAGGTAACAGGTGCTCCCTCAATTGAATATCCCAGATCACGGGTGCTCCCTCAATAGGATACCCCAGGTCACACGTGCATCCTCAACAGGATAATCTAGCTCAGAGGTGCTCCCTCAATAGGATATCCCAGGTCACAAGTAATCCCTCAATAAAATACCCCAGGTCACAGGTGCTCCCTTAATAGGATATCCCATGTCACAGTTGGTCCCTCAATAGGATACCCCAGGTCAAAGGTGCTCCCTCAATATGAAACCCCAGGTCACAGGTGCTCCCTCAATAGGATACCCAGGTCAGAGGTACTCCCTTAATCGGATGCCTCAGGTCACAGGTGCTCCCTCAATAGGATACCCCAGGTAATAGGTGCTCCTCCAATACCATAACACAGGTCAGATTTGCTCCCTCATTACGATACAACAGATCACAGGTAGCTCCCTCAATAGGATAACCTAGTTCACATGTGCTCCGTCAGTAGGGATACCCCAGGTCACACGTGCATCCTCAATAGGATACTCTAGCTCAGAGGTGTTCCCTCAATAGGATATCCCAGGTCACAAGTAATCCCTTAATAGAATACCCCAGGTCACAGGTGCTCCCTCAATAGGATATCCCATGTCACAGTTGGTCCCTCAATAGGATACCCCAGGTCACAGGTGCTCTCTCAATAGAATACCCAGGTCACAGGTGCTCCCTCAATATGATACTTCAGGTCACAGGTGCTCTCTCATTAGGATACCCCAGGTAACAGGTGCTCTCTCAATACCATAATACACGTCAGAGGTTCTCCCTCAATACGATACCCCAAGTCACAGGTGCTCCCTAAATAAGATACCGAAGGTCACAGGTGGTCCCTCAATAGGATACACCAGGTCACAGGTGGTCCATCAATAGGATACACCAGATCACAGGTGGTCCCTCAATAGGATACACCAGGTCACAGGTGGTCCCTCAATAGGATACACCAGATCACAGGTGGTCCCTTAATAGGATACCCCAGGTTACAGATCCTCCCTCAACAGGATACCCCAGGTCACAGCTGCTCCCTCAATAGGATACCCCAGGGTACAGGTGGTCCCTCTATAGGATACCCTAGGTCACAGGTGCTCCCTCAATAGGATACCCAGGTCACATGTTCTCCCTCAATAGGATACTCCACGTCACGGGTGCTCCCCTAATAGGGTACCCCAGGTCAAAGGTGCTCCCTCAATATCATAACCCAGGTCACAGGTGCTCCCTCAGTACGATAGCCCAGGTGACAGGCGCCCCCTCAATAGCATACGCTAGGCAACAGGCGCTCCTTCAACACGATACCTTAGGTAAGAGGTACTCCCTCAATAGGATACCCCAGTTCACAGGTGCTCCCTCAATAGGATACCCCAGGTCACACGTGCTCCCTCAATAGGACACCCCAGGTCATAGGTGGTCCCTCAATAGGATACCCCAGGTCACAGGTGCTCCCTCAATAGGACACACAGGTCAAAGGTGACCCCTTAATAGGATACCCTAGTTAACAGGATATCTCTCAATAGGACATTCCAGGTCACAGGTGCTCCCTCCGTACCATTCCCCATGACACAGGCTCTCGCTCAATAGGATACCCCAGGTCGGAGGTGCTCCCTCAATAGGATACCCCAGGTCGGAGGTGCTCCCTCAATAGGATACCCCAGGTCACAGGTGTTCTCTCAATAGGATACCCTAGGTCACCGGTGCTCCCTCAATTGGTTACCCTAGGTCACAAGTGCTCCTTCAATAGGATACCCTAGGGAACAGGTGCTCCCGCAATAGAATACCCCATGTCAAAGGTGCACACTCAATTGGATACTATAGGTCACAGGTGCCCCCACAATAGGATACCCCAGGTCATAGGTTTTCCCTCAATAGGATACCCCAGGTCACAGGTCCTCTATCAATGGATACCCCAGGTCACAGGTGCTCCCTCAATAGGATAACCCAGGTCACAGGTGTTTCCTCAATAGGATACCCTACGTCACAGGTGGTCCCTCAATAGGAAACCCCAGGTCACAGGTGTTCCCTCAAAAGATATCCCAGTCCAGAGGTGCTCCCTTAAAAGAATACCCCAGTTCACAAGTGGTCCCTCAATAGGATACCCTAGGTCACCGGTGCTCCATCAATAGGATACCCAAGGTCACAGGTGCACTTTCAATAGGATACCCTACCTCACAGGTGCTCCCTCAATAGGATACCCCAGTAACAGGTGCTCCCTCAATAGAATATCCCAGGTAAAAGATGATCCCTTAATAGGATACCACAGGTCACAGGTACTCCCTCAAAAGGATACCGAAGGTCAAAGGTGTTCCCTCAATAGAATACCCCAGGACATATGTGATTCCTCAATAGGATATCCCATGTCACACGTAATCCCTCAATAGGATACCCTAGTTCACAGGTGCTCCCTCAACAGGATACCCTAGGAAACATGTGCTCTCTCAATAGGATACCCCAGGTCACCTCTGCTCCCTCAATAGGATACCCCATGTCAGAGATGTTCCCTCAAGAGGATCGCCTAGGTTACTGGTTCTACCTTAATAGGATACCCTAGTTCACAGGAGCTCCCTCAACAGGATACCCCAGGTCACAGGAGCTCCCTCAATAGGACACCCCAGGGCACAGGTGCTCCCTTAATACGATACCCTAGGTGACAGGTGCACCCTCAATTGGATAACCAAGGTCACAGGTGCTCCATCAATATGATACCTCATGTCACAAGTGCTCCCTCAATAGGACACCCTAGGTTACAGGTGTTCCATTAATTGGATACCCTAGGTGAAAGATACTCCCTCAATAGGAATCCCAGGTCACAGGTGCTCCCTCAATAGGATACTCCAGGCCGCAAGTGCTCCCTCAATAGGACACCCCCAGGTCCCAGATGCTTCCTCAAGAGGATACTCCTGGTCACAGGTGCTCCCTCAAAAGAATACCCCAAGTCACAGGTGCTCCCTCAATAGGATACCCCAGGTGACAGGTGCTCCCTTAATAGGATGCACCAGGTTACATGTGTTCCCTCAACAGGATACCCCAGATCACAGGTGCTCCCTCTATAGGATACCCCAAGTCACAGGTGCTCCCTCAATAGGATACCCAAGGTCACAGGTGCTCTCTCAATTAATAACCCAGGTCCCAGGTGCTCCCTCAGTAGGATACCCTTGGTCAAAGGTGGTCCCTAAATACGGATACACGAGGTAACATGTGGTCCCTCAATAGGATACCCTAGGTCACAAGTTCTCCCTCAATAGGATACCACAGGTCACAGGTGGTCCTTCAATAGGACATCCCATGTAACAGGTAGTCCATCAATAGTATACTATTGGTCACAGGTACACCCACAATAGGTCACAGGTGCTCCCTCTATTGGTTACCCCAGGTCACAGGTGCGCCCTCAATGGATACCCCAGGTCACAGGTGCTCCTCAAAAAGATACCCCAGGTCAAAGGTGCTCCCTCAATAGGATACCCCAGGTCACAGGTGCTCTCTCAATAGGATATCCCAGGTCACAGGTGCTCCCTCAGTAGGATACCCCAGGTCACAGGTGCTCCCTCAATAGGATATTCCAGGTCACATGAGAACCATCAAGTGGTTACCCCAGGTCACAGGTGCTCCCTCAATAGGATACCCCAGTTCACAGGTAGTCCCTCAATAGGATACCCCAGGTCACAGGTGCTTCCTCAATAGAATATCCCATGTTACATGTGAACCCTCAATAGGATATCCCAGGTAACAGGTACTCCCTCAATAGGATACCCTAGGCCACAGGTGGTCCGTCAATAGGATACCCCAGGTCACAGGAGCTCCCTCAACAGGAAACCCCAGGGCACAGGTGCTCCCTTAATACGATACCCTGGGTGACAGGTGCTCCCTCAATAGCAAACCCCAGGCCACCTCTGCTCCCTCAGTAGGATACTCCAGGTCAGAGATGTTCCCTCATTAGGATCGCCCAGGTCACTGATGCCACCTTAATAATACACCCCAGGTCAAAGGTGCTCCCTCATTAGGATAACCCAGGTCACAAGTACTCCCTCAATAGGACACCTCAGGGCACAGGTGCTCCCTTAATACGATAACCTAGGTGACAGGTGCTCCCTCAATAGGATACCCTAGGTCACAAGTGCTCCCTCAATAGGACACCCTAGGTTACAGGTGTTCTATTAATTGGATACCCTTGGTGAGAGGAACTCCCTCAATAGGAAACCCCAGGTCACATGTGCTCCCTCAAGAGGATACCTATGGTCACAGGTGCTCCCTCAATAGAATACCCCAAGTCACAGGTGCTCCCTTAATAGGATTCTCCAGGTCAGAGGTGCTTCCTCAATAGGATACCCCACGTCACAGGTGCTCCCTTAATAGGATACCCCAGGTGACAGGTGCTCCCTCAATAGCATACACCAGGTCACATGTGCTCCCTCAACATGATACCCCAGATCACAGGTGCTCCCTCTATAGGATACCCCAAGTCACAGGTCCTCCCTCAATAGGATACCCAAGGTCACAGGTGCTCCCTCAATTAATAACCCAGGTCCCAGGTGCTCCCTCAGTAGGATACCCTTGGTCAAAGGTGGTCCCTCAATACGGATACCCGAGGTCACATGTGGTCCCTCAATAGGATACCCTAGGTCACAAGTGCTCCCTCAATAGGATACCACAGATCACAGGTGGTCCTTCAATAAGATATCCCATGTAACAGGTAGTCCATCAATAGTATACTATTGGTCACAGGTGCACCCACAATAGGATACCCTAGGTCACAGGTGCTCCCTCTATTGGTTACCCCAGGTCACAGGTGCTCCTCAATAAGATACCCCAGGTCAAAGGTGCTCCCTCAATAGGATACCCCAGGTCACAGGGGCTCTCTCAATAGGATATCCCAGGTAACAAGTGTTCCTCAATAGGATACCCCAGGTCAAAGGTGCTCCCTCAATAGGATAAACCAGGTCACAGGGACACCCACAATAGGATACCCTAGGTCACAGGTGTTCCCTCTATAGGTTACCCCAGGTCACATGTTCGCCCTCAATGGATACCCCAAGTCACAGTTGCTCCTCAATAGGATACCCCAGGTCACAGGTGCTCCCTCAATAGGATACCCCAGGTCACAGGGGCTCTCTCAATAGGATACCCCAGGGAACAAGTGTTCCTCAATAGGATACCCCAGGTCACAGGTGCTCCCTGAATAGGATACCCCAGGTCAGAGGTGCTCCCTCAATAGGATACCCAAGGTCAGAGGTGCTCCCTCAATAGGATATCCCAGGTCCCATGTGAACCCTCAATAGGATACCTCATATTACAGGCGCTCCCTCAATAGGATTTCCCAGGTCACAGGTGCTCCTTCAATAAGATACCCCAGTTCACAGGTGCTCCCTTATTAGGATACCCCAGGTCACAGGTGCTCCCTCAATAGGATATTCCAGGGCACATGTGAACTCTCAATACGATACCCCAGGTCACAGGTGCTCCCTCAATAGGATATTCTAGGTAACAGGTGCTCCCTCAATAGGATACCCCTGTTCACAGGTTGTCCCTCAATAGGATACCGCAGCTCACAGGTGCTCCCTCAATAGGATATCCGAGGTCACATGTGAACCCTCAATAGGATTCCCCAGGTCACAGGTGCTCCCTCAGTAGGATACCTTAGGCCACGGGTGGTCCGTCAATAGGATACCCCAGGTCACAGGTGGTCCCTCAATAGGATACCCCAGGTCATAGGTGTTCCCTGAATAGGGTACCCCAGGTAACAACTGCTACGTCCATAGGATACCCTAGGTCACAGGTGGTTAGTCAATAGGATACCTCAGGTCACTGGTGCTCCCTCAATAGGTTATCCCAGGTCACAGGCGCTCCCTTAATAGGATATCCCATGTCACAGGTACTCCCTCAATATGACACCCCAGGTCACAGGTGCTCCCTCAATAGGATATAATAGGTCACAGGTGTTCCCTCAAATGGATAACCCAGGTCACAGGTGCTCCCTCAATAGGATATCCCAGATCACAGGTGCTCCCTCAATAGGATACGCAGGTCACAGGTGCTCCCTTAATAGGATACCTCAGGTCACAGGTGCTCCCTCAATAGGATACCCCAGGTAAGAGGTTCTCCTTCAATACCATAACACAGGTCAGATTTGCTCCCTCAATAGGATACCCCAGATCACAGGGTCTCCCTCAGTAGGATACCCTAGGTCGCATGTGCTCCGTCAATAAGAGACCAAAGGTAACAGGTGCTCACTCTATACGATACCCTAGGTCACAGGTGCTCCCTCAATATGATACCTGAGGTCAAAAGTGCTCCCTCAATACGACACCCCAGGTTACAGGTGCTCCATTAATTGGATACCCTAGGTGACAGGTACTCCTTCAATAGGAAACCTAGGTCACAGGTGCTCCCTCAATAGGATAATCCAGGTCACAAGTACCCCCTCAATAAGAAACCTCAGGTCACAGGTGCTCCCTCAAGAGGATACCCATAGTCACAGGTGCTCCCTCAATTAATAACCCAGGTCCCAGGTGCTCCCTCAATAGGGGATACCCTTGGTCACAGGTGGTCCCTCAATAGGATATCCCAGGTCACATGTGAACCCTCAATAGGATTCCTCAGGTCACAGGTGCTCCCTCAATAGGATACCCTAGGCCACACCACAGGTGGTCCGTCAAAAGGATACCCTAGGTCACAGGTGGTCCCTCATTAGGATACCCCAGGTCATAGGTGCTCCCTCAGTAGGATACCCCAGGTCACAACTGCTACGTCAATAGGATACCAAAGGTAACAGATGCTCACTCTATACGATACCCCAGGTCAAAGGTGCTCTCTCAATAGGATACCTCAGGTCACAATTGCTCCCTCAATAGGACACCCCAGGTTACAGGTGCTCCATTAATTGGATACCCCAGGTCACATGTGCTCCCTCAGTAGGATACCCCAGGTCACATGTGCTCCCTCAATAGGATACCCCAGGTCACAGGTGGTCCCTCAACAGGATACCCTAGGTCACAGGTGGTCCCTCTATAGGATACCCCAAGTAACACGTGCTCCCTCAATAGTACACCCCAGGTCACAGGTGGTCCCTCAACAGGATACCCTAGGTCACAGGTGCTCCCTCAATAGGATACCCTAGTTCACAGGTGCTCCCTCAAGGGCATAACCCAGGTCACAGGTGCTCTCTCTATGATTCCCCAGGACACAGTCGCTCTCTCAATAGGATACCCCAGGTCAGAGGTGCTCCCTCAATAGGATACCCCAAGTCACAAGTGTTCCCTCAATAGGATACCCTAAGTCACCGGTGCTCCCTCAATTGGTTACCCCAGGTCACAAGTGCTCCTTCAATAGGATTCCCTAGGGAACAGGTGCTCCCTCAATAGGATACCCCAGGTCAAAGGTACACACTCAATAGGATACCTTAGGTTACATGTGCCCCTCAATAGGATATCCTAGGTCACAGATTTTCACTCAATAGGATAGCCCAGGTCACAGGTGCTCCATCAATGGATACCCCAGGTCACAGGTGCTCCCTCAATAGGATACCCTACGTCACAGGTGCTCCCTCAATAGGATATCATAAGTCACAGATGTTCCCTCAAAAGGATATCCCAGGCCAGAGGTGCTCCCTTAAAAAGATACCCCAGTTCACAGGTGGTCCCTCAATAGGATATCCAAGGTCACAGGTGGTCCCTCAATAGGATACCCCATGTCACAGGTGCTCCCACAATAAGATACCCTAGGTCACAAGTGCTCCCTTAATAGGATATCCTAGGTCACAGGTGGTCCGTCAATAGGATTCCCCAGGTCACAGGTGCTCCCTTAACAGGATACCCCAGATCACAGGTGCTCCCTCAATAGGTTACCCAGGTCACAGATGCTCCCTCAATTGATACCCCAGGTCACAGCTGCTCCTTCAGTAGGATTCCTCAGGTCACAGGTGCTCCCTCAATAGGACACCCCAGGTCAAAGTTGCTCCCTCAATAGGTTACCACAGGTCACAGGTGCTCCCTCAGTTCATACCCCAGGTCACAGGTGCTCCTTCAATAGGATACCCCAGGTCACAGGTGCACCCTCAGTAAGACACCCCAGGTCACAGGTGTTCCGTCAATAAGATATCCCAGGTCACAGGTGCTCCCTCAATAGGATACCCCAGGTCAGAGGTGCTCACTCAATAGGATATCCCAGGTCACAGGTGCTCCCTCAATAGGATACCACAGGTCACAGGTGGTCCTTCAATAGGATATCCCTTGTAAAAGGTGGTCCTTCAATAGTATAATCCTGGTCACAGGTGGTCCCTCAATACGGATACCAAAGGTCTCAAGTGGTCCCTCAATAGGATACCCTAGGTCACAGGTGCTCTCTCAATACGATGCCACAGGTCACAGATGCTCCGTGAATGGATACCCTAGGTCACAGATGCTCCCTCAATAGGATACCCCTGGTCAAATGTGCTCCCTCATTAGGATACCCCAGGTCACAGGTGCTCTCTCAATACGATGCCACAGGTCACAGATGCTCCGTGAATGGATACCCCAGGTCACAGATGCTCCCTCAATAGGATACCCCAGGTCACAGGTGCTCCTCAATAGGATACTCCAGGTCACAGGTGCTCCCTCAATAGGATTCTCCTGGTCACAGGTGCTCCCTCAATAGGATATCCCAGATCACAGGTGCTCCTTCAATAGGATACCCCAGTTCACAGTTGGTCCTTCAATAGGATACCCCAGGTCACAGGTCAACTCTCAATAGGATACCTCAGGTCACAGGTGCTCTGTCAATAGGACACCCCAGGTCACAGGTGCTCCTTCGACTGTTCAACCCAGGTAACAGGTGCTCCCTCAATATGATAGCCCACGTCACAGGTGCTCCCTCAATAGGATACTCCAGGTCACAGGTGCTCCCTCAATAGTATAACCAAGGTCACAGTTGCTCCCTCAATAGGATACCCTAGGTCACAGGTGCTCCTTCAATACGATAACCTAGGTCACAGGTGCTCCCTCAATAGGATACCCCATGTCACAGGTGCTCCCTCAATATCATAACCCAGGTCACAGGTGCTCCCTCAATAGGATACCCTAGGTCACAGGCGCTCTCTCGATAGGATACCCCAAGTCACAGGTGCTCCCTCAATAGGATACCCCATGTCACAGGTGCTCCTTCAATAGAATACCCCAGGTCACAGGTGCTCCCTCAATAGGATACCCTAGGTTACAGGTGGTCCCTCAATAGCATATCCCATGTCACAGGTGCTCCCTCAGTAGGATATCCCAGGTCACAGGTGCTCCCGCAATAGGATACCCTAGATCACAGTTGCTCCCTCAATAGGATACCCCAGGTCACAGGTGATCCCTCAAAAGGACACCCCAGGTCACAGGTGCTCCCTCAATAGGATACCTCAGGTCACAGGTGCTCCCTCAACAGGATACCCCAGGTCACAGGTTCTCTCTCAATAGGATACCCTAGGTCACAGGTGGTCCCTCATTAGCATACCTCAGCTCTCAGGTGCTCCCTCAGTAGGATACCCCATGTCACAGGTGCTCCCTCAGTACAATAACCCAGGTCACAGGTGCTCCCTCAGTACAATACCCTTGGTCACAGGTGGTCCGTCAATAGGATACCCCAGGTCATAGGTGCTCCCTCAATAGGATACCCCAGGTCACAGGTGCTCCCTCTATAGGTTACCCCAGGTCACAGGTGCTCCCTCAATTGATACCCCAGTTCACAGGTACTCCTTCAATAGGACACCCCAGGTCACAGGTGCTCCCTCAATAGGACACCCCAGGTCACAGGTGCTGCCTCAACAGAATATCTCAGGTCACAGGTGCTCCCTCAATAGGATACCCCAGTTCACAGATGGTCCCTCAGTAGGATACCCCATGTCACAGGTGGTCCCTCAATAGGATATCACAGGTCACAGGTGGTCCCTCAATAGAATACGCCAGGTCACAGATGGTCCCTCAATAGGATATCTCATGTCACAGGTGGTCCCTCAATACGATACCCCAGGTCACAGGTGTTCCCTAAATAGGATACCCTAGGTCACAGATGGTCCCTCAATAGGAAACCCCAAGTCACAGGTGCTCCCTCAGTAGGATACCCCAGGTCACAGGTGCTCCCTCAATAGGATACCCCAGTTCACCGGTGGTCCCTCAATAGGATACCTCAGGTCACAGGTGGTCCCTCAATAGGATATCATAGGTAACAGGTGGTCCCTCAACAGAATACACCAGGTCACAGATGGTCCCTCAATAGGATATTCCAGGTCACATGTGGTCCCTCAATAGGATATCCCAGATCACAGCTGCTCCCTAAATAGGATACCCTAGGTCACAGGTGCTCCCTCAACAGGATACCCCAGCTAAAATGTGCTCCCTCAATAGGATACCTTAGGTCACACGTGCTCCCTCAATAGGATACCCAAGGTCACAGGTGGTCTCTTAATAGGATACCCCAGGTCACAGGTGCTCCCTCAATAGTATACCCCAGGTCACAGGTACTCCCTCAATAGGATAACCCAGGTCACTGGTGCTTCGTCAATAGGATACATCAAGTTACAGGTGCTCCCTCAATAGGATACCCAGGTCACAAGTGCTCCCTCACTAGGATACCCCAGGTCATAGGAGCTCCCTCAATAGGATACCCGTGGTCAGAGGTGGTCCCTCAATAGGATACCCCTGGTCACAGGTGGTCCCTCGATAGGACACCCTTGGTCACAGGTGGTCCCTTAATAGGATTCCCTTGGTCACAGGTGGTCCCTTAATAGGATACCCCTGGTCATAGTTGGTCCCTCAATAGGACACCCCAGGTGCTACCTGCTTGGGTGCAGTTGATTCATGGGATTAGCATGATCTCGCTAACATGACGCCAGACAGTCTAATGCTCGTGATTCGACCTCATATTAGCGGTATTTAGTCTTCATACTACTGCTGTTTCGAGTTCATACTAATTGCACTTTGACCTTAATCTATGGCTTTACTAATAATAGTGGTATTTCCTCATACTAGAGGCATTTCGGTCTCATACTATCGGTACTCTGGCCTTATACTAGAGGCACATATTTCGTCCTCGTACTGGACTTCCACTTGTTAGTCTGACCTCCCTCTTTATTTTCCACACTCGATATTTAATAGCCCCAGAAAAACGGCACTAAAATTCCCTGGACGCCTCTGGTGTTAACCATACATTCCTTACGAACACCATTTGCTGCAATCGAGTCCCTAGCAAACAGGATTCGAACCCTCACCTCCACGGGGTAAGGTAAGACAATGCGGAGATGGAGAGGATTCGTCTCTCGTCATCGACTCGAAGTGGCAAGCTATTTAGCTGAGTGTCTGTAACCATGATGGCCTGCGTGTCGTCTGCCCGATCAACAGACGATTATCATTAATATCATTATTATTATTATTATTATTATTATTATTATTATTATTATCATTATTATTGTTATTATTATCATTATTATTATAATTATTATTATTATTATTATCATTATTATTATTATTATAATTTTCATTATTATTATCATTATCATCATTATACATCACTAACAGTGATAATTATTAAGTACCCCTGACCTTTAAGGGGTCGTACCATCGTTCTGAAGCTGTCCTATCCTGGTGTTCGAGGGTCGTACAGTCGTGCCCAAGCTGGTTTACTAAGCATGGATAGTGCGTCTCTCATCTCAGAGGCAAAACTATGCATGTATGCAAATTTAAGTGGACAGTTCAGGATACGCGGGGCTTTCCTCCGTCCTTATATGTGGCGCCAGCCATGAGGGGCTGGCTGACCGCTCGTTCACCGGGATGGTTAAGTACCAGCAGATGGTGCCCACCGCAAGACGACCCATGAAGCCGGGTCGGGAGAAGATGGTGCAACAGGCATCAGGTTGTGATGGTGCTTATACCGGAGTGGAAATAGTCAATGACTGTGGCTGGTGACTCTCCTGTGTCTCTGGTGATGTCTTAAGTGATCGTTACGGTGGCTGGTGACCCCCCTTCGTCTCTGGTGATTCAAGTGACAATTACGACGCTTGGTGGCTTTTTCTGTACTAGTGATGACGAGTAGAAGGTCTGTGGCACCAGGTGAGCCTGTAGCAGTGACGTCCACACGTCAAACTACTGGATTGTGGTGAACTGCCACCAACATTAGTGATGTGTAAGGAGAGATTATTCTCGATGGGAGTATTGGTGAACCTGCCCGTATTTACTAGTGGCGACAGGTAACCGACCATTATAATATGTAACAAATAAGCTTTACTCCGTCTTTATCTATCATAAATAATAAGCAAGAACTGGACATATACACATGACACTAACTTTAGTACACCCAGGGAGGAGCCTGGGACACCAAGCCTCTCTATGTAAACACATCCTCCCTTCTTCTCCGAAAGATATAAACAGACAGAACATACTTCAGTGGTGCAAATTCAAAATAGAATTGGAAGATATACTCTGAAGTGACTGTATGTCTAGGCACAGGGTCCTCGAGACGAGAGACGCTGAGAATAATCCATGAGAGAGGATGATGGTTTGGGTGGATCGAGTTTCAACTTTGTTGTTTTTTTGGGAAGGAGTAAGTTCAAGAAAGGCTCCTCTCCTCTTAATGGTTCGAGCGAGCGAAGGAGAGGGAAAGAATTTCGTCCTCGTCATAGACGATGGAGGACGAGGGGTGGGGGGGGGGTATGTTGTAAACAAGGGAGGAGGACACACGGGGTGGACAGGGTGATGAGGCTGGCAGGGAGAGACGTGGTCTTGAAGTTACTGACCTGTCAACTGGAAATATGTTATATCCTTTTGAGGGTCGTACTCCCAAGCCTACAGGGTTAATTTCGTCGTGCTCTCAAAGGTCATCCCGTTGTGCTGGAGGTTGACGGTCCAAGAATGCCGCTATGGTCACTCGCTGCAACTGGGATGTTCCCATGAAAATCAGATGAAGTTAGATCTGTTAATGTTGGTGTCATGGCCGTGTGCCATGATCGTAGAAATACAACAGGACGCAGTGGTATACATGAGGTGTGCGGAGAGAGGTCCAGACAATAAAGTGAGGGAAAGGACTGGTGTAACCTGCACATGAGTCTGTTCTTAAGATTATCAAACTTATGGAAAGGAAAAGACTTTAGGAATACGAACACAGACCTGCACTACCACCAGCATTATTTGATGAGAAAATGAAAGTCTGATATGCTTGTCACGGTGACGCTGCCGTGGGATCCAGGTCAGAAAATTAAGGAACAAGAGGGAAATCAAACGAGAAGAGCCTAATGCCGGACCTTATGAAAATAATTATAAAATGCATAAAGTCATGTGGAGAGATACGTCCCAGGTTAGTGATAGCAAGAGGCTGCTGATGATGATGATGATGTACTGATGAACAGTCAAGCTAATACGCATAATCTGTATCAAAATCTTCTCCGGGAACAGATTTCTTTAACACAGCTTCCAGAAATACAATAAACAACTAAGGCCGAAGCTACTGGTCTGTAGGTTCAAATGGATAAGGCATTACATCTCATGCTGTTCTCTTGGTAGGATTCCAAGAGCCAAGGGAGTAGCAGTGTGCAGTGAGAATCACGAATGAAATGCAAGGGTTTGTGCCCCAGCTCTAGAAAGCGCAGTGGCTGGAATACCATCAGAGTTGAGTCATATGTTAGGACCCAGGGAGTCCACGCACGCCAGAGGAAGCAACACTTACGGTAGCAAGCTTAGGATTCCGGCAGCAGGGAAGAACAGCTCCATCTGGACTGTTTGTGGTGACTGCTGCCATAATGGACTCCAGTGGTGTGGCGGTTAGCGTTCCTGACCGTGTCGCATTCACGGGCCGCCCAGCGGAGAGCGCATAGGTTCGAATCCTGGTTACGGCAGTCGGTCCACAGTCAACCTAGCTGTTCATCCACTCCTAGTGACTGGTCGATAAAATGGGTACCTGGCTCAGGCTAGAGTATATATATAGCGTTAATGGGATGGCCTTGATTAGGAACTCAGCTGGCCGTGCCGTTACAGCAAACAAAAAAAAATTGTCGTGATGCCTCGGATGGTGACGACCGCATTCTGAGTAATGATTCCCCTGCTGACCTGACCGCCTCAGCAATGTGCGGGGAAAAACCCCTACGTACGTCACCAGGTCCGGATTTCAAGCTAAATGTTGGGGTACGGTTTATCCACGACCACCATCGTGATGATGATGTCTGGCGAGCCAGTAACAACCGGATAACCTGTGTCAACAGCAGCCTTATACTGGGTAATGCGTAAGCCACCAGAGCCCGTGAGGAGGCAAAGAGAATCCAGTAAGCTTGTCATATAGACACTGGTGGCCCAGGAGTGAGGCTGTGAGGTGTGTGGCGAGCATGACTGGCCAACCCCCGCTCTGTAAACACGAGTCCCACCTCCCGGTGACTGTGGTGGGGTGGCGTCAAGAACAAGCTGGCGTCCAGGGCCCTGGGAAGCCGTGTCAGGACTAAAAAGAGATGGATGTTCCTGAGTTTGATGGACGCGCGACGATACACAGCAGCTGCGGGCATCCTACCTTGACAGGAGTCACGCACACACACACACACACAAACACACACACATTCGCCATTTCCCGCATTAGCGAGGTAGCGTCAAGAACAGAGGACTGATTCTTAGAGGGAAAATCCTCACATGGTCCCCTTCTTTGTTCCTTCCTTTGGAAAATAACAAGCTGAAATAATTCAGAAACTCTGAACCACGAGAGGCAAAAAAGACCCACAACTGGTCAGTCTGGAAATAGCAAACAGATATAGAATGTGTTCTACAGGACGTCAAACCGGAGGACAACATACGTTCTGCGATTTCAAATCCTCACGTAAGGAGAAAATTATTACATCGGCAATAATTCCAGGATTGTACTAAGAAAATACCGGATTCATATATATATATGAACGTCCGACAAGAAAAATATATTTACAAAACGTTATTCAGTTTTATCCAGCGAAATATGGAACACCACAGGTGGCTAGGGGTAGCGGGCGGAGGCCAAGTAAGAACTGGTGATTACATAACGAGTGTTATCCCGGCGGCCGCTGCTACAGCTTAATCAAACAGTCCAAGTGGGGTGCGTGGTGGGCGCCTCAGCGTAGGTACTCTCTCTCTCTCTCTCTCTCTCTCTCTCTCTCTCTCTCTCTCTCTCTCTTCCTTCCTACTGAAAGATGATGGCGCAACCGTTACCTCTCACACCCTTGACTAAGGGACACCACCTCGCCATTACAGATGTTAAGTCGTTCATGTACAGGGGTCGTGAGTGCGGACGGACCCAAGAACCGAAATAATGCTATATGATCCCTCGCTGTGCGTATGTGGGTGTGTGAGAGGGGCAGGGATTGTGTGTGTATATATATATATATATATATATATTATCCCAGGGGTTAGGGGAGAAAGAATACCTCCCACGTATTCCGTGCGTGTCGTAAAAGGCGACTAAAAGGGGAGGGAACGGGGGGCTGGAAATCCTCCCCTCCAATTTCTGCTTTTCCAAAAAAAGGAACAGAGAAGGGGCCAAGTGAGGATTTTCCCTCTAAGGCTCAGTCCTCTGTTCTT
>JAYMFT010077758.1:0-14393 GCA_038088735.1 Panulirus argus
CTCATGTTAGGCAAAGTCTCCGATGTATATATATATATATATATATATATATATATATATATATATATATATATATATATATTTTCCTGTTGGCGTTTGAAGTGCAGTCATCATTCATTAAGTCCTTACTTATAGCAAATGCGAGAAAATGGATTAGTATTTGTTTAGCAGCCGTGAATTAAAAACATATGAGGATCGTGTGGACTATCGCTCATTTGTAAGAAAAAAAATATGTAATATAGTTTAAGCAGTTATGATTCCCCAGTGAAGCAATGATTTATGGTCTTGGTGACAAGTACATTTGTTTCTGTGAAGGCCTCACGCGTCCTGATGGAATATTGCCTCTGAAGAGAACCGAGACTAAATCTGGGGATTATTCTTCAGTCTTTCACCGAGTAGTATTCTCAAGGCATGAGACGGATGTTTCCATTGTTGGGGTTGACACAAGCAGAATGCCTCTGGAGCAGAGGATCGTGGGACTCCGTTCTGATTTGTTTTGCGGGTCAGAAATTAGTTCATTATCGGAATTTTGGATTTGTGTGTGTGTGTGTGTGTGTGTGTGTGTGTGTGTGTGATTACCTACTTGCACTGTACTGTACGGGGAGGGAGTTCTACACTCGTGGGCCCCCATCTCTCGAACATTTTCGATTACACTCCTTCTTAGATTTATGCACGCTGTCTGCATTTATCTCTGTCCTCAGTCATTCTCTTCCATTCATCGACCGCTTATATTATAAAAGTACTTCTTTTTTTTTTTACATCTTATTTCATTAAGACTCCTGCTTAATTTCTTGTTCTGTCCTCTGGTTGTTCTACCTTACGTCTTGTCTTCGTCATCAGTCTGTTTTAAGAACTTAAAAGGTTATGAACAAGCCACACTTCATTCTTTTCTTCTCCAAGGTGGGCAGATTTGAAGCCACTACCCATCTGAATATATATATATATATATATATATATATATATATATATATATATGCTTATAATTTGTTCGTACATATTTTCTGGAGAAGGAGAATCAAAACAGTTTTTTGCCCCGGAGTATTAAACCTTACTAGCATATCATTTACATATTATATTGTTTCTTGGTCGCGCGAGAACACTAACTAGTCGTAAAGGTGCGCGGTGCGCGGTGTTAAGTGGGAGGTGTAGCAGCGGTTTGGACAGGGGTGTGGCGGCTTGTGCTGGCCGACGACGCTTCGCCATTGTTCCCTCCCTCCCTCCCTCCCCTGCAACACACACACACACACACACACACACGGCAGGATGCATTTTAGCGGACGCCGCTTCTGTGATGTCTGCGCCTCGCTCAGAGCGTCTTCGTAATTCAGCGCACTTTGACAAGACTTTGCGATTGTGATAGATGATCGTTTGAAACCCGTTCGTAAAGGAACGAGTATTTTTTACAAGCACCAGATGCCCGATTATTGATGCGCCAGTTCCTTACAAAAGTATAAGTGTCGGTGGAGGTTAGATCACTTTTCATGTAAATTTATAGATATTTGATGAATTTTAAGTTCAAGAACTTGTATTATCGAGTTGCGGGTCATTTGTTTTGTCTTAATGTAACGTAAATTCTATAAAACGTCTGTGAAAAATCATTTTTGATAGTAAGGAACGGTAACAGTGACAGTCTGGTTGTCTTAAAATACGTAAAATTTCCTCTCTTGTCTTTTGCTTTGACGCATTTTGTATAGTTCCGATATAGTTATGGCCCATCGTGGGTCCGTGTCATGTGGCACTTTGAGAGTGGCAGAGAGAGGAAGAACTTATTTGCAAACTTCAGGTAACCTTTTCAGCCGACTAGCATACGACCTTGGTAAGCTAACGTTACCCCACCCACTCTGACCTGACCAGATAAAATGGTGAATGAAAACTGTCCATTTCATAAACTGAGACATTGCATTAAGGTTATTGTAATTATAATCTCTGTTGAACAGATTCTTTTCTTGACCTGTTCATTAGACGGGAGAACGAGGTGACTGACAGTTATTGCAGTCAGTTAGGCGATCCAACTGTCTAACACGACAGAAAGCGTTTTTTCTTTTTCCTTGTATTTTCAGCATCGTCATCTCGCTAATTCGCGTGAACTCTTTAGCTTAAATCTCACCCCCTGTGTCGCCAGTACGTACGTTGGTTGAGCAGATCTTACTCGTGAAGGACTAGTAGATAGATCTACGATGTCCCCAGCATGTACAATCCTCTCTCTCTCTTTCATTTCTATCTATCTATCTTTCTAGCTATCATCTATCTATCTGTGTGTGTGTGTATGTGTGTGTGTGTGTGGCGCACAATATAGTCACCTGCGAATCGACACTGTCCTTCTATCAACGCCCCTGTGTTTGATTATCTCAACAACATCACTGATGTCCACCAAAGAGAATTCCTCCGAGGCTTTTACTTTCCGTCCGTAGCGTTTTGCCCAGGCAGCCTGACAGCATATACGGACAACACGGGCCGTATTGGGGAATAAGGTCCGAGAGAAGTTTCTGCACTCGGGGGGTTGTTTTACGACCCCGGAGGAGGGCGGTAGTGACTGGGCGTGTGTGTGTGTGTGTGAAGTGTTGTCGGCGGCCGGAATGGGTTCGGGAGTGGGAGTGGTCCAATCTGCTCGGCTCGAGTTGGGGGAGGGGGGTCTTCGACCGCGCTCATCGCCCGTGGGCCACCTAGCCTGCCCACGACGGCACACGGCGTGGCCTGCGTCAGGAGCATTGTTCAATGAGACGACGTTTTACTTACTTTTGTTTTAAGCTTAGATGGGCTGACTGCAGAATAAAAGATATTACACCTAATCAAAAGCTGGATGTGTGGGTGTGTGGGTGGGAACACCCACACCCACAGACTTCTCGAGCCTTGTTTGAATATTTAACCGCGATGAGATTTTTTTTTTCTTATACTCACTCCAGGTTTGGCGCTGCTTAGTGCAGTGTAAAGCTCAGTACGTATTTATTGGTTCAAGGGACTGAACTGGTCTTGTTGGCCAACGTGATTGGAAACCTGAAGGAGAGGCAGCAGCAGCAGGTGTGTGCGGACTGTGTCCCTCCCTCAGTCCTCTCGCCCTCCTTTGCTCACCACTGGGGTTTTTTACTTCGTTGTAGCCGTTCATCCTCCCTTACTTACGCACCCAAAGGCTACAGAGTGGGTTTTATCCTTCTTCTAGCCCTTCATCCGTGTGGGTTTTGCCCTTGTTCTAGCCTTTAACCCTACCTTACTTATACTAAGGCTACCGATTGGGCTGTACCCTTGTTGTAACAGACACACCGAGGCTGTGGCAACAGGAGGTGGAAAGATATGATTAATGAATTACAGAGAAGAAAACGGCTCGTCATAGATATTACAGGGAGCTTAACGTTGTGAGAGTCAGAGTCTGTATATCTATTGTATTATGTATCTTGTACGTTGACCGAGGTTTTACATCTCTCCTACTTTTAGATTAGTTTTCATTGTGTTAGTTGTCACGCCTTCCTGAGTCGCGCCATTGAAGTTGGCCTGACGTGCTTCCTCCCGTACTGCACGTGTCTGCGCCTAGAACGCGAATGCAGTTTTATTCACCCGGCAAAAGCACGTACACAGGAACACGTTCGGTGGGCAGCACGCGTGCGTTATTTTGCTCTGACGTCAGGTACTAGTGTGTGTGTATCGTAGTTGCTTTGGCGTCTTTGCCGTCCATTTGAGAGCATTTTGCAAACTTACGCGCCCGCGCACATTGAACGAGGGTGCGGTAGATGTGGAGAGCATACACCGAGACCACAAACACTTGTGTATACTTGTACAGCTTATTAATATTTTGTAATTTTCCTGTTAAACTTATCGTAAACTGGGGGAGAATTTCAGAGACCTCAGGGAATGTGCATGCAAGATCCGTAAATGCACTTTACCGTTATAGTTTGGTATTTCATAACACGACTCCTAAACGTCTGCAGTTACTAGAAATACAAAATTAACGTTGTGCTAAATCGGTGTCAAGAAATACGTGGAAGACTTGACATCATAAGGGAGATCCAAGCAGCTTTTCGAGATAATGGCCAACAGGAATGTAATAGGTTCTTATCGATCCCATCTTTTATGTAAAGATATTGTAGTAAAGACAATTTAAAGTATGCGTTCCATCCTTATTAACACTATCAGCTTAACGTTACTCTTGGAGACTTTGGTTTAAGAACATATCTCTTCGTTAACGAGTCTATAGAGTTTAAAGTCTGTGTGGACTTTTTAAAATCGCAGACGATATACGGTGCAGTACGAACCCCATTTTCTTTCTGACTATGAAATTGAGGAAGGCGCGAAGGGAGGATGTCAACGCTCAGAGTACGAGTTATCCGACAGGTGGTAGTGGTTAGGACTAAGGAGAAATGGAGAGAGAAAAAAAAAAGAGATTCTTTCTCCAGTTATGTCGAGTTGCCTTAGTTTCTTTTATGCGTCAAGGGGCAGAGGAAGAATATATTTGCGCTCAAATACGAACTATGGAATGTCATTAGCTAATAGACCCTTCGTTTAGGAAGAAAAATGAAATCGTACACAGCATTTGGCTCCAGTGCATCTCAGAGGAAATAACGCTGCTCCAGTACTTGTGTTAGATCTCCGTCCATGAATATGCAGACGACTGGAGAATAAATTCATCCAAGATCATGCAAATCTGGGAGCGCAAAGGAGAGATTTTGATAGATCTGGCTTGAGTAGCGTCTTTAAGGTTATTATGCCTCGGCCTTCATAAAACCTGCTCTGCCCTACGGCGTCAGTATGTTTCCAGTGATCTCATATTTAGCGTCCGAAAATACGACTCTCGTCGTCCGTTAAATCGAGCTTGTTTACAAGACACCGTCGACCTTCGTTGTATTTGATACAAAACGAAATGCTTCGTCAGGAGGCATGATGGGCTCGTACCTCGCTTGGGATGATGGCCTTAGAGGACCTGGGTATTCGTCTTGGGTTCTCACAAGTCCTCCTTCAGGAGCACGTACCGTCACTCAAGCCCTGACTAGTGGATCATGAAGATGGATTTAGCCTTACGATCGTGGGACGAAGCGCTTTGCTAGCTAGCGTCGGTGTTCGCTCTTGGTTTTCGGTCGCTGGTGGGTTGCCTTGTAGCTAGGCGGGGTGTGGACAGGGAGAGAGAGAGATAGATAGATACAGAGAGAGAGAGAGAGAGAGAGAGAGAGAGACTGGTAGTGGGTGGGAAGCACAGCTCCTCCTCCATCTTTTGCATCAGATATTCGCAATGACGCCACGAGAATATACGCTTTCCACGGGGAGAATATTGAGTGCTCTCTCTTCCCCTGATAATCACGGGTATTAAAAATTCGTCCCGCCCCAGACGATAGCAGTGTTCAGCATCAACTCGGTATAATTTCCAGCGACAAGTGTATCATCAAGATATTGCTAAAATATGAAAATAAACTTTCGCATTTTTCCTCCAGAACGTGGAATATATATATATATATATATATATATATATATATATATATATATATATATATATCCTCAAGCTGGTGTTTAGTGGTAAAATAGGTCACTGATTTAATACAAGGTTATTATTCATACATTAACGTATATAAAACTCGCGTCAGATTTATTTTTATGATTAATGGTCATGAGATTGTCTGTCATTTAGGAGTGAACTAGATTTGTAGGGTCATATATTTCCTTGGAGGAGCCGTCGCGCGGACACACACACACACACACACACACACACACACGAGTCCACACAGGCAGTGTGGTTCCTCCAAGACTCGGGCTTGGGTGCCGACGCCTGCAAACCAGAACCACCTTGCTCGCTCCTCACCACCGTCGGTGGGTGACCTGGGCCTGGGAGTGGCCGCGCCCTGCAGTAACCGTCCCTCCTCCTCCTCCTACAACTGGTACACACACACACACACACACACACCACTTGTCTGTGCCTCCCACGCCGTCAATTCCCCCCTCTTTGTGCAGGGTACCAAGGAAACCCCCACATGGTGCTAGTTGGCTCTTCCTTTTGGCAACAACCAAGTGAGATCTTGCTGTACGAGGTCGTGGAGGGGGCATTGACAGCGGAACAGTCCTTAGGCTTTAGGGACACTGGTTAAAGACGTGGATTTATTTACAGGGGTAAAAGAAGGATCTACTCGCGCTCAAATACTCTGGAAACAAGAACACGAACGCACAGCTCGCTGTCGGAGGTGGCTGGCTGATCCTCAGACCAACAGAATGTTAGCGTGGGTTGCTAACACCGCACATTCAGAAGACAGTTTGTATGAAATTTACGTCGAGGATGGAGGAAGCAATCCCTACGGTACCAGTAGGGTAATTAAGGTCTAAAAGATAAACTTATATACAACGGAAACACAGCCGAGGTGGTGTAACTGGAGCATTGGGAAAGATTGTATCACTTGTAAATAAAATCAGGGTAAATGGTTGTTCTAGCAGAGTAGTGTCAGGGTAATTATTATCACTGGTAGTTACTATAAGGATAAAGATTCAATTTATATATCTGTATGATATCGTTTTACGGTGGGCAGCTATGACTTAAAAAAAAGTGGCTATTTACACTGTCCTCAGAATAGGGTTAGATATTGAGTACTTAACAACTGGTAAAGTTAGTTTCCTATAGGATTCTGTGAAATGTAGGTAGCCAAGACCAAACGGTTACTAACAGTGGTGACTGTCACGCTGGCTGGCTGTCGTAATATAATTTGGGGAGAGGACGGCGATGTAGCGCGCCAAACCAACTTAAAGTCGAACGCTTCTCACCACGGGCAGAACAAAAGACAAAATCCAGCAGCCCTTCCTGTACTCAGTGTAAAATGCGATGTCCTTATACCTATACCTCTACAGCTGGTTGTAGCCTGCAGACGGTTTGTGGTAGCTGTAGTCAGATCATCAACGACATCTTGTGGGTAACGGCTCGCAGTCCTTTGGACAGGTCGCTGTAGAATCCGCTGCGTGTGGAGCCGGCGCTGGAGATGCCTCAGATAGAGGGCCGGACGCCGCAGGAGGGCACCGGTGAACTGGAACCAAAGTCGTAGGGGACCTGGCCGGGTGGCGCCGGTGGAGTTACCGAGCATACAGACGGAGAACTGGGTTGGGTTGGGTTGGGTTGGGCTAGGCTGCGCACGCCCCCGCGCTGCAGCGCTCCCTGTAGCCAGACTGACCTCGGTTTTGGTAGGTTAAGTCGTCTGGGCTTCAGGCCAGTTATTAGCTACCGGGGTTTAAAGCCGCCAACGTCTGGTCAGATAACACCTAAACGAAGAATCATTAAGTCCTACGATCCACATGGTTTCTAGCGGGTATGTGTATTACCTTTATCCTTGGTATAGCCACGCCATGGCAACCCGTAAGAGAACCAATCGTGTCGAAGTGTTCGAATCGTCACTTGCTATTGGTGGACGTTGACGCGCCCTCGTTGCGTACACCGTTCGAGGTTACGATTGGTTAACGTTTTCCAGCATGCAAAAGATACTGATGTATAACTTAACGTAAAGACACCAGCATATCTTTAACAAACCAGACAGCCCCGCACACATCTATAGTTAATACAAGTTTTACAACAAGTCGAAGTGCATGTAACACTTGCGTAAGATAGCCATAGGAAGTGAGGGTAAAAGAAGTACCGACTTGTACTTTAAATAGAAACAGACGGGGAAAAAATCTTTCTGTTGCTAGGTCGAGCGTCTGAGCCGGCGGAACTGCCTTATTTGAGTTAACTTAAAGACGTTTATGTCACGCAAAGTCTTCTTGTATAAAAGATAATGGAAATTTGAGATAAACATCGTTTGAAATGTTTCAGAATATGATTGGAGAGAGTACAAGAAGTTTGCTGTAATTTTGCATTGGGAAACTAGAGTTTTCTGTGATATTTCAGAAATAAGGGCAGTGGTGATGGATGATTTAACCACCATTATTGGTGTTAGGAGAACTGTCAAGAATGGAGATGTGATAAAGGAGTGTGGTGTGGAGACAAAGTTCGAATCTATGATACCCTTTAAAAAGAAGGTCTGGCTGTGGATGATATATAACATATGGTAGGATGGCAGAGAAGTGATAAGAGTTTGTTGTTGACTGTTCAGAGCAGACGAGGAAGCACGGGAAGGGTAGACAAAGTGGCTTCACTTTCTCTTTGGAGGAAAGGGTATATCAAATGAGGCAGCCAGACGAAAGGTTTATTTTTTAATGATCATGTGTGGCGGAGGCGTGACTGGAGACGTTAGCCTCACTTGGCGGATGAACCGAGCGTGCGAAGTGAAAAACTAGGATGGGCTTGGATTAGTGTGGAAAATCTTTTATTCATGCTTGGAGCTCATCGTAATTGCACTGAGGGGATGCATGCTGCACTTCTTGCACCCCAAGTTGGTTGGGGACAGAGCTGTGGATAATGGGATTGAATGGGATCGAACTAGTACAGACAGACACAACTGTACATTCCACGCTTATAAAATAGCCTTGCCCGGTTATTGCAAGTGTGTTTATTCATTTCACATTCCCCTTCAGAAATCTATACCCACAGTTAGAAACGCCAGGAACTGATAACTAGTTTCTTTAATGTCCCTCAGGTGTACATTCTTTGGGCAGGATATCTACTTCTCTTCGCTAATTAGGTCGTCCGAGTTGTCAGAAATCTTTAAGAAAAAAATATCCACATGAATCTATTCATAGTATATTCGCAAGCGGGAGCACTTGATAAGCGACGCTCCAGGGTTCCAGCCACAACTACACCAGTGACAACGCAGTTTACACCGACAACCAGAAGGTCGATTGTCTTGGATGAGACAGTTAGTCAGTCCACGAATGCTCTTGTGGGGGACGACACCGCCCTCCCTCACTCTCCATACCACCAGAATACTGAGGTCATCTCGCCTCAGTACCTTAAACCCTCTTGTCCCCTGGCATCCTCATTGTCCTCGGCCGCATCCAAAGAGATCATCGCAGATGCCTCGTTCACAAACCGAACTTCAGCGAGGCCGATAGAACAGGACGGGTACATAATCCTGTTATCATTGGCTGTAGGATCTCGTCGGCGTGATCTCCAACAGGAGACAGCTCATGCAAGACGAGACATTCTCGTAACTCACTTGAAATCATTTGGTGCCCTGGTCAAATACCGTCTCCTTTTAGATATTTTCTTTTTTTCAACAGCATTACCGATTTTAATTTCACATTTGTTCTCCTGGTCCCACTTCAGCGAGGTAGCCGCCCCCCACCCCCAGGAACAAGCGAAGCAACGGCTTCATTTGCTCACGTCCAAGTCTCTAGCTGTCGCTGCTTATTGAACCGAAACCAGAGCCCGGAATTAGTGGGTATATACCAGAATTGCCGATTTATTAACCCGCATTATCTTTTTATATATGTTTATTGCACAGTATACGTAAGTGGCTCTGTTGAATATTTGTCAGTGCAGGGTGTCACAATGCAGTCACTTTAGAAAAATGAAACGAGACTGTGTCGGTATAATAAATAAGACCAAAGTGATTATTATCAAAGACGTACGAGCGTCGCTCTGTGCAAAGCGGCGCGTCATGGACAACGCTCGGTGACGTGCATGTTTGTAAGGCTGTCCTCACCTTAATGGATAAGCCACCGCTCCGCCCATGAAACAATTTCCAAGACAATTCATCTTCTGGAACGAAGAAGAATGATATTTGTTTCGACTGGCATTGGTGACACATTTCCGTTCGAGTTGTATGCTTGCTCATATTTTGTCGTAACTAATTTGACTTCAGTGGAAACAAATTTTGGTCCATGTCTTCGTACGAATACTCGAAGTGATTAAGATTTAATGTCGTGTTGTTTGATCGACTCCGTGAGTTTTACCGGGTCGCTTCGGGTCCTGGTCATCAGGATGTTGCACATGGGTATGGCTGCACGGCCCTTGGGTGCGTCCAAATGACCCGTGTGTATAAGTGGTGTAGACGACCTTTGACCTGACCATTAAGGGGCAAGGTAAGGGACCTCACTGTCAATAACCAAGGGTTTTAGCGTCGTACTGAAGAGCCGTACCGAGGTGCTCAGACGTCGTACCGTCGTGCTTTAAGAGTCGTACCCTGTTTGCCGAAGAGCTCAAAGATGCTGTGTGACGCTTGGAGACAACAGAGATGGCCAGTGTTGCCGTTGTGTGCTGTCGGATGTCTCTCCCGTGGTCTCTTGACTTGGTGACCGGGGATGGACCTCTCTCTCTTCTCTCTCTCTCTCTCTCTCTCACCAATCATCGCTGTAGGTCAGAGCTGGCCATCGTCTCCAGAGCGCGTTTATCATGGTCTCCGATGCTAATGACGGTGTTCAGGTCGATCTACCGGCCATGGGTGTATTATCAGCGGTCTGTCTTCAATTAACCGTAGGTTAAGCTGTTACTGTAAAGTGTGCTGTGATGCAGAGGTTGTCTAGTTTCTTTTCTTTCCCCGAGGCATTCTGTTTTCTTTTCTCTTTTTATAAGAATAAATTCTTCTGCTCATTGTGGATTCACCCTGTGTAATGTTGATATAGTGCATAATATATGTAACTTTGGGCTATATATTATTCCCCTCTTGGTGAAAGGAATACAGAAGAAAATCTAGTCGAAGTCGAACTTTCTCCTGCCGATAATGACTCTTTGCCCAAGGGCGCCGCCCGGCCACTCAACCGTTCATTAGCCTCCACACCCTCCACTTTGCAAGTATAAATCCCGAATGAGGAGAGATGGCGATGAAATATTCTAACTGGACAAATAACTTCCATCAACCCCCACCTCTCTCTCTCTCTCTCTCTCTCTCTCGAACTGGTCCAGCTCACCACCACCTGGCCCCCATGATCTCTGTCCTGGCTGAGGACAGGAGTGTCTGCACGTACGTGACGTGACGTGACGATGACGTGGTGAATAGTGTGAATCAGCCAGCATACGCACACTCGAAGCTGTTTTCACGGAAGTGTTCCTGTCAGTGGGAGTTACGCCAAACCCATTCTAAAGACCGCTTATGCTCTGTAAAGGGACTCCATGAGCACAGACCCATACATACACAAATCTGTGTGTGTGTGTGTGTGTGTGTTTCCGTGCCTTACACTTGAAACGCTTTGTTTCTAATGCTGTGTCGCACACACACACACACACACACACACACACACACACACACACATGCACAAAGATTTTTCTAATAAAAGAAAATGTAGTTCCCTGATGATTGATAAGATGGGGAATAAGATAGCGCGGTCCATTTTACACATTTTCTGTCTCCCAGCCAGTGAGTGTGTGCAGAGGTCTCAGCACTAGCAAAACCAGTTATCTTGGGGTGTGGATTCCTTCGATAATCCAGCCTTCGATATCCGCTGTCGTGGAGCGGCGTGTGTTGCTTTTCGTGGGGGTCGCATCTGGGGAGGGAAGACTAAGGGTGATGATGATAGTTTGTCGCAGACACTGTTCCGTGGGCAGTGCATCACAGTCAGGGACTAGTTGACACGGAGCGGGTGTGGAAGGTACAGCATGTGGTGGAGTCGAGTGCGGCAGTTAGCGGAGGAGGAGACAAGGACAAGCGCTTTGGTAGAGTACAGCATGTGGAGGGCAAGCTGTAACGGGTGGTATTGACGAACTAGAGATCTGAACTGCGTCGGGTGTAGGAACTCAACTACATGAGATTGGTGTAGTGCCTTGCCGAAGGTGGTGGAGGGTGGATGCCCGCTACAGCTACAGCTTCTGCAGCAGCCGATGGGGAAGAACGTCGTCATCAAGTTGACTGATGTGGGAAAGGCACCATCTTCCGGTAGGGAAGACGCCCTGCCCTCCCCCCCCCTCTCCCAGACCGCAGCACGTGCCTGGAGATCCAACGCCTGCCATGGATATTGACGTCTTGGTGGCCAGTTGGGCACGTGCTGCATCAGCAATACCTCCCTTGGGACATCTGCTATGGATCACACAGTCCTTCCCGAGGAAGAGAACGTATGTCGGGGAGCAGAACGAACACGCGATGAGGAGCGTAACGTCTGCGGTAGGAGGAGCACGGCACAGAGGCCTGCCGTGGGACCTCAGCACCTGCTAGGGGGAACAAAGAGGAAGAAACACGCTGTACTTAACCAACCAATACCTTGGGAACAAATCACAGGCCGGGAGAACTGTACTAACACACCTGCCTGATGGACGGAGAACGCAGAACCTTCTTGGAGAACAGGAGAACTAGAATGGAGAACACATCAGCTTGGTGCCATTATCTGCTGACTTAAGGGGAAATGTGTGGAACATCTATTGTCTCTTCCTCGGAACTGCTGATTGGGAAAAAAGAAAAAAAAAAAGGATTTTCCTTGTTCTCAATCACGTTGTGATGTGGTTTCATTCTTCGACCCTCATCCTGAGGGAAGACACTGAGGTCCAGTGGTGTTTGAAACCGGCTGTAACAGACGAGGAATTTTATTATCACCCATCGTAAAGATTTGAGTCGCGGGGGAAATTAGTAAGCTGGTCCACATTTTTTATGACTTCCTGAGGGAGGACTTCGGGATAATTTTTCCCCACCGCGCCCTGTGTAGCCGTCATCACGGATTCATCAGTTTTGACTCTACCGTTTGGCGTCGTCTTGAAATCCCCTCCTCCCCCCCCAACACACACACACACACACACACACACACACGTCTGAAGATAGTACTTATCTGCTCCGTCCTCAGATACTGTGTTTTTTTGATGGAGTGCATATAGGCGATGCCGTTGTCAGGTTTCATCGCTTTTTAATTAAATGAACGTCTGGAGAGAAAACAGCAGCACCTCCGTAACATCCAGTCATAAATTTTCCCCACTCTGATTGCAGTCAGCTGACACTGTGTATTAGCCTGCGAGGACACGATAAGTAAAGAGAAGGGAGCGTTCAGTTATTGATGGCATTTAGTGCGATGATAAATGTCGCTGAAGTCATTAAAAGAATTATCATCGTCTCGCGGTTGAGAAAGTACGAGCGGTGTGGTCTTGAGGCCTGTGCTCAGTATTGTTTATTGCCACACGCAGCTCTGGCGGCTCGGAATGTGGATGGATTTATCAACTGATTTGCATTTGAAGTTAATGTTTATGGATGTACATGAGTAACAGTGAAGTTGGATCAGACTCATCCATAGATTAGACTCAGTGAATACATCATAATCATCAGATGTTAGTAACATAAAGACTTGGATATTTACTCATTCAAAAACTGAATGCCACAGTTTCCTACCCGAAACACACACACACACACACACACACACACACACAGATATCCGGCTTGTCTTTCCCACCGTTGTGAGGTAGCGTCAGGAACAGGTAAACGGAGCCCTATGTGAAATATGTCTCCTCTAGGCTGCTCTCCCTCTGCTGCTACTTGTAGAGTGATAGTTCAGGAATATAGGACTTATAGTCCCAAGTTCCTGTTTATTTCATTGAAATTATTTCTGTTTCGTTAATGGAGGAGCGAATTGTTCGTGGTTGCCAGGCAGCCGGTGGTTGGTCTGAAAGCGCTGTTTTCTCTGGTTTTGCAGCTTCCTTATGTTTACTTTTGACAGGGGGGATGACCATGTAGGTGAGGCTAAGTTTAGAGTGGATCGGATGAATTATTGGTAAGAGGATACTTAGGGATCATTTTCCTCGGTTTTGAATTGGTGCCGTTGTGTTTTATGTAAAGTTTATTTTGAAATATTATTTTTTTCAAGGTATTTTAAATTTATATGTATTTTATATATATATATATATGACGTTTTGTACGTCATGTCAGTAATGAACTGTGTCATCTTTTCCCAGTATAACTACCATTGCCTCTCCCAGTTAGCCAGGCTGGATAGAGCTGTCTGTGGAAATTGGCATTTCAACCAGACATCCCCGGCCCTCCTCGTCTCCTCACAGTTCCTATCTTGGTCTTCCCTACGGGCCATGAGAACAAATTGCTGCTTCGGGTCGTAAACACCTTACGATGATTTGAAGACCTCAGTCGTATGGATTTACAGAGGAATGTACTGCAAACGAATTCCAAAAGCAGCAGACCACTGGGTCCCTTCGAGGCTGCTATACTGACAGCGGAAGGGATTAGAAACTCATAGATCAGTGTGGTAAAAGAGTAGAAAGACGTACAGATATTTCGTAAAAGATACTGTCAACTCTTTTTGAACGACTTAGTACAAGCTATTTTATATTTTTATCATGTAAGTGTCATTATGATGTGCTCGTCCCATGATTCTCATATTGAGAAATCTCTTATCTTGTGTTACAGGGTTGATTTTCTTCTCTAGTCAGTATCAGATGATATGTAGGATTATATCATATTTAATGGTAATCTCGGATTCCTCCGAAACACGTCCTGTATACCAACTGACTGTTATATTTCTCTCTTGTATCTCCCCTGATGATGTGATCATTACAAGAAAGTGCACTTGGGAACTTATCTTGTTTCATTTCCCCGTGGTTCAGAAGAATTTACTGAATTGCGATTTTTTCCTTAAATAAATAA
>JAYMFT010077769.1:0-14392 GCA_038088735.1 Panulirus argus
CATTCTAGATAAGCTGTGTACACTTCTCGAAACGAATTCCGCTCTCGAGAAGTGTACATTCTAGATAAGCTGTGTACACTTCTCGAAACGAATTCCGCTCTCGAGAAGTGTACATTCTAGATAAGCTGTGTACTGTAGTCTAGTCTTGTTATGGAGAGTGTACCACAGTAACCGTGCGAGAGCAGGTTGTACCCGGGATCAGCGCCCGGATCAGGGATTGCCTAAGCACCTCGCCCCCTCTGAGGTGCAGGTATTATCCCAGTGGAAGATTAGATATCACAGAGACAAGGGTATCCAACCGCTCTCCTTGATGTCGCAAGATCTTGGTCTCCGGAGAGACTGTTTGTCATGTACAGAAGAAATCTGTTCCTTGGGGGGGGAAAAAGAAGAAGATAAGATATAATTTTCTGTTCCTACACGTCTCAGAATATTACGAGACTGGTCCAAAAAATATCAGGCCCTCCTCGGCGCTGTGTCAAGACATCGTCAGGAACAACTTGTGTGTCGAGGGGCGTCAGGACCTTACCCTCTCAGCGACCCTGGGGACCGGAGGACTGCGCCTATGGTGCCATCGCCCACAGCCGCTACACAGGACTTCCCCGTAGCTAAAAACCCCTTTCTGGCTGCCATAATACGCCTTCCACCCTCCACGGTTTCCCACGTAGAGCAGTCACGAACACCTGTAACGTAATGAGAGATCTTACTGAACAAGGATATCTTCCTCAGGTGTGTGATATTTCTGTTATCTTGTGTTCGAGACGTGACCCTGGTCTCAGCTGGATGTGGTGATGGTCTCAGCTGGATGTGGTGATGGTCTCAGCTGGATGGGCATCTGTGTCATGTCTGCATCTGGGTCACATCTGTGCCAGGTGTTCAACGCCTGTATCGTCTCCATCACCTGGGTCACGTCTGACACCACACGGAGGTCCTACAACAGTGTCACCTCCAACGCCTTCATCACCTCCAACACCTGGATCACCTCCAACGACTGTGTCACCTCCAACGACTGTATCACCTCCAACACCTGTGTCACCTCCAGCTCTTGCGTCACCTCCAACGACTGTCACCTGCAACACTTGCCTTACCTCCAACGACCTTATTAACACCTGCGTCACCCTTAACACCCTTCCCGCACGCGCGCCATCAGCCACACAACAGTTTCTCGTGCCGGAGGAAATATAAGTATTATAGGATTACCTGCACTCCCTGAAACCCACCAGGCTGGGAATGGCAAGGTGTAGGTGACAGTACTGACGTGTGTGTGTGTGTGTGTGTAGGAAATATAGCTACGATCCATCCATATAAATATACATACGAGTATACATATGGCTGTATACCGGAGTATACATGATGCTGTGTGTCTACCGTATACACGCATGTATACGGACGTATATGCTCCCGGTGACACGGACGGACTCGTCACACGAACCTCTGAGACAGACGACCACACCTCCCCCCACCCCCCACCCCACTACCTCCGTCAGTACCCCGTCAGTAACCCCAGTGTGGCGGATGGGGTGGGGGGTGGGGGGAGGGGAGGGAGGTGAAGACCCAGTGGTCAGCCACACACCCGCGTCTCCTGTGTCAGCTTGTCTCCGTCTGGATGTTGATGCAACGCCTGTGGCCTGACGCACCCAAGATACACACACGCACACACACACACACACACACACAGACGCACGCACACACACACACACACACACACACAGACGCCTCTCGCCCGGCAGAAGGGGTCGAAGCAACGTTGACGAGGTCAGGCCGTCGAGGCACTTGTGGTGACGCCGCCGTCCGAGGTCCTTCGTCAGCAGGGCCAAGTGTGGAGGGACACACACCGCGGCATTCCATCGCAGAGCGAGGGAACGAACCCCAGCAGACTCTCCCTCCCACCCCCCTCGTGTCACCTCGGGGCGATGAGAGCCGGACTCTACTGCAGTGCGGTGCCCCGGGCCCGGGCAATGCGATGGTCCATTTTGCTGTCCCTTTCTGGACTCGATCTGCAAGTGTACTAGTCGTAACTTAACCCCACCCTGCGTCTGTGTGATTCATATATCTTGCCTCGTAGGGATAAGGGGTTGTTCTCACATGCGGAGTTCATAACCGGAGAGGCGGCTCACGTCTTGACTGCTGCTTCCCACAGATTCTGTGTGAAGACCAGCCACACGGGGCTTGACCGTTATGGCATCTCTTTCTCTCCTCACAGAGCGAGACTGTGGTGATCTATCCCTTCTTCTGTCTTCTCCACCTTCAACAATTGGCTCTACACACTCATAACGGCCTCAAAATTTATTCTTTCTATATAAATTTCTTTCTGATACAAATTGTCTTACTGCTATGTTCTCGCCTGTACTATGTCGGCTGCTGGGAAGTGAAAAAAAATGCTGTATTTAAGGCGTTAGTAGCTAATATCATATGCAAATGACAGTGATTGGATAAACCATTAAATTCAAAAGATATTTCGACATAGGATGTGAACCTGTATGAATAGCATTCACATGGGACATCCCAGACCTCCTCATGGGACATCCCATTCCATTGTGCATCCACCTCATGGGTCATCCCACCTCACAGGGCCTTCACCTCATGGGATAACAATTTCATGGCCCATCCTACCTCATGGCACATCCCATCTCACAGAGGCATCATTCCTCATGAGGAGGCATACCTTAAAAGAGGTCTGTTATAAGTGGAATTCCAAACTGTTTCTTCGTCTGGTTATCAAAAGGCTTGTCTGATCCTTCCCCCTCTTCTCAGAGTTCGACCCAAGGTGGGCTATAGCCCAGCCATTGACGGAATACAGGAAGGAGGGTCATCTTTCGCCCTCTGACCACAGCCGAATATTCGTGAACCACACATCCAGCTGGTCACAACACACGGGACATAACTCAGCCATAACTCTAATAATTAGAGTCAGTAGCGTGAGCTTGGGGCACAGCTCATATTCATATAGCTCACACTAGTACGCAACATCTCACAAGCGTAATGTAAAAAGTTGTATATTTATGGACCATTTCTTTTCCGAGAACTTTTGTTGGTAGGATTTCTTGTGCTGCTGATGCTTCCTTGGCAAAAAAAAAAAAAAAACTCATATGTTGTCAGTGGTGGGTCTGCCCACGAAGCCTCGCTGACACCACACACGCACGGGTACGGTCGGGTTCGACAACAGTCGGCCCACACCCAACCCAACTGCTCATCCCCCCTTCCGAGCTAGTCGATAAACGGGTATATGTACATACGTGTAAAGTATATGAGTTGGCCATGAGTAGGACTCGAACACAGGTCTGAGCGATTCGTTGGCAGTGATGCTGACCACTACACTACGTCTCTCATAAACTCTTAAATGAAACCTACTAAATGAAACCTGAAACCTCTTCAGGTTTCAGAAATGTCACCAGCGCGTCTCACGTTCTCGGCAGACCTTTCAGTGTATAACACCTTCAACCTAACGTTATAAATCCTTTGATTATGATGTGAAGAATATGCCACATATCACCCTTAGCGTTACGATACGACATTAAATATAACTGATAAAAATGACAACCACAGTTTATATAATCTGCCAGGATTTGTCATACGAGAAACAGGCTTTTAACATATGCTATTTGAAAAGAATATTCCACGCACTAGATGGCACCAACCGCGTTAAGATCGGAATAAATCATAACATTCATTGGTACAGAAGTGAATCTCTGAAGGAAGACGAGAATACATAGACAGATCAAAGTAATATAATGGTCGATCTCAGTGCCATCTTTTGGTGTGATTCTCCAGATCTATTTTCAACTCGTGCGTTCAGGATATAACTGTGGAATACTTAATGCTTTTCTTTGTTTATGTGTTTATCTTGGGCTCCGATAGGGCAACATTACATTACAGTGGTGTAATACAGGAGGAGATTCCTTATTACCTTTCATGTTAAAAAAAAAAAAAACTCTCCATTCTGAAACACAATGAACACAGAACAAAAAGCTTTGCGATCGAATATTTTTGCAATTTCGGCACGGGACTAAACAAAACAAAATATCTGTAAGACTGAAATCATACAGGACTGAAATCATACGTATTACGCAACGGGCAATGAGACACGAACAAAAACCTTAAAAAAAAGATCTTCAAAAAAAAAAGAAAAGAAGTTAAGACAAAAAGCTACCAGTCAGTAATATCTCGTACTCAAGCTCCTCACTTGAGCAACAGGTCCACACCGCCTCTCCCTCTCCACGCCCGGATCAGGTGAGATTGCGTCGCTCGAGAGACGGGCGCGCCATGTGATAGTGTGTGATGAGGAGCTTTTGTTGGAGATTACTGATGAAACGCTTAATCTACGGGGGATCTGATAACTTGAACGTGAAGGTTTACGACACCTTGAGCACATTGGTACGACCCGTTGATATACCTTCGTGCTCATGGGCCATGCCACGCCAAATCAAGGATCATTTCCCCCCTGTAGTGAACGGGCTGACTGCCAATTCGATTGACACCAACTAAGACAGTGACACCAGTCTGAGTGACGCAGTCTCGCCAATTCGATTGCCACCAACTAAGACAGTGACACCAGTCTGAGTGACGCAGTCTCGCCAATTCGATTGCCACCATCTAAGACAGTGACACCAGTCTGAGTGACGCAGTCTCAAACATCGGTACACTAGACAGGATACAGGGATCGAACCCTGGAAGATCCCTGATCCCTCAGTCTTCGCTCCTTTTGGCTGCCATCCTGTGTGAGTGTGTGTGTGTGTGTGTGTGTCCTCGAAGGCTTATCCTGAGATCCTTGGAGAGCTCCACTGGCCACATATAACCAAAGAAATCCTTCTGCTGCCATCCTGAGAGTATGTGTCCTGCGACTGATTAAGTAAGCTCCACACCCTAAAGCATACCCAAAGAAATCCTTCCAGCTCCCAGCCTGGAGTACCACCAAGGACCCTTTCTGACAGAGGTCCTACGGTGACACCAAGACCCTTTCTGACGGAGGTCCTACGGTGACACCTGGATCCTTTCAGACAGAGGTCCTACGGTGACATCAGGACCCTTTCAGACAGAGATCCTACGGTGACACCAGGACCCTTTCAGACAGAGGTCCTACGGTGACACCAGGATCCTTTCAGACAGAGGTCCTACGGTGGCACCTGGATCCTTTCAGATAGAGGTCCTACGGTGACATCAGGATCCTTTCAGACAGAGGTCCTACGGTGACACCAGGACCCTTTCAGACAGAGGTCCTACGGTGACACCAGGATCCTTTCAGACAGAGGTCTTACGGTGAGACCAGGACCCTTTCAGACAGAGGTCCTACGGTGACACCAGGATCCTTTCAGACAGAGGTCCTACGGTGACACCTGGATCCTTTCAGACAGAGGTCTTACGGTGACACCAGGATCCTTTCAGATAGAGATACTAGGTGACACCAGGATCCTTTCAGACAGAGGTCCTACGGTGAGACCAGAATCCTTTCAGACATAGATCCTACGGTGAGACCAAGACCCTTTCAGACAGAGGTCCTACGGTGACACCAGGACCATTTCAGGCAGAAGTCCTACGGTGACACCAGGACCCTTTCAGACAGAGGTCCTTGGGTAAATATGAAAAATAAGATATTGATGGATTTAATATCTCTCAAATGATGCAGGGTCGTTACAGTATGTATGTATGTAAGTCGTTGGATTTAATGACTGAATAAGTGGAGGTCATTAAAAGCCAAATTCTGTATCATGCATCATACAATAATTAGTTAGTAGTGAAATGAAGTGTGATATATTCCCAGATTCTTGATGATTGCAGCTGTCGTAATTCTGCTCTAGTATGTCGAGGAGATTTGATGTCAAACGCAAGTCATTGATTGGGGTAATAATGATCCATCAAGTGACTGGGGAAATAATGATTCACCAAGTCAGTGACTGTGAGAACAATGATTCACCAAGTCATTGACCGGGGGCATTACTGATTCACCAAGTCAGTGACTGGGACAATAATGACCCACCAAGTCAGTGACTGGGGCAATCGTTATCAGCAATTCAGTGACTGAGGGAAATATTCGCCTCGTGAAATGAGGAACGTGAATTTCAACTTAACCTAAACCTGCATAGTACGGACTCGGCTTTAACCAGACAGAGGGACAACCTGCCCCTCATTTCCCCTCTGTTAGACGATCGTTTGTCTCTAGTCTCAAATTTTCCTTCATCCCCCTTGTGCACATTTCGAGGAGTATTTCCGCACTCCATTAATCCCTTCGTCTCTCCACCAGGGTGGCGCTGCTGGTCGCCCTGGCCACAGGACTGTCTGTGCTGATAAGGGATGGCATCCGAGCCAACGAAGACCCCCAAGTCGACCCCCCGCCCGACAACCAGAGCCTGATTACTCTCATGTCCCTACCGTGGCCCAGAAGAGGTGAGTACAGTGGGGTGGGAGGGAGGGGAAGACTCCTATCTGAGGAGGAGGTCTGAGGGAAGGTCCTCAAGGAAAGAAGCAAAGGAGATCTGCAGGGATCTGTAGGGTGGTAATAGGGACTCTGATCCTGAACGTAGAGGCCCTCAGTCTAGGAGTTCTGAAAAGAGATGTTAGTGCAAGAGGACTCACCTGAGAATCATCATATTATAGGTGTCGTTTATATAGGATTCCTATATCTTATGTATAGGATTTTACTGTAGAAATCTTGAGTGTGAGAGCTCCCGTTGTAGAGGTTTGAGGGTATGAACTCATGACTGCCGGGTAAAATGCTTCTGAATGTAGGGTTTGCCTAGAGATGATCGGAGAGTTAGCTTTGTCTGGAGATGATCTGAGCGCAGGTCCTCTCAGTGTAGACGCTGAACGTAAGCGCTCTGACTGTAAGGGGGTACTAAAGGTAGGAGTGTTTTGAGCAGACACAAGGCTCTGGGTAAACTGTAAGTGTAAGGGAAGCTTTCAGTATAAATGTTCAGGAGCTTCAGGAATGCTAGGGAGGCTTTTAGTGTTGAGGTTCTCAATGTATAGCTTCTGAGTTTAGGAGTTCTGGCCGTAGAGACAGAGTGTAGGGTGCTTGGGTGTCAGAAAGCCATGAGATTCAGTTCTTGGGCCCCCCGAGTTATGAGGTTCTATGTAGAGGGGCCCTGATTACAGAGGCCCCTCATCTTGGAATTCTGATTACAGCTCTTAAATCAGGGAACCTCAGCTATCAGAGATACGAGTCCTAAAGCCATGTTACTCTCAGTATGGAAGCTATAGGTGTAAAGGGCTCTTAAGCTAAGGGGCACTGAGGGAAGGAGTCCTGAGTGTTAGAGGATTTGAGTGTAAAGTTTTATGGTGTAGCTGAGGGCTGGTACGGGCCTCTTATGGGATTTTAAAATCACGTATATTAAATGCAAAGACTTTCAGAATAGGATTTCTGTGTGCAAACGAGTTCTAGAGCGTAGGAGTGCAGGAATACTTTTGAGTGCAGGAGAGGCTTTTGGGTGAGAGGATCAGGATATATAGCTTTCAGGATAGAGGCTTTCACTGTAGGGGACCTAGTTGTCAGAGGTTCCTTTCACGCATTATGGACTTTGAGAGTAAGTGGGGTTTGTAGGCGATGATTCTTTCAGCTTAAGGGGATTCTAAAGACCGCAGTGATCAGAATTTAGGAGAGGCTCTGGCAGCACAGAGGATACTTAAGTGTAGAGCGATGGGCAGACGAAAGAGAACGAGTGTAGAAGCGGCTCCGAGTGCTGGTTTAGCAGTGAGCGCAGGAATAGGAGCCAAGAGCTTGGGGATGGGCTCTGCCAAAAGGGAAGGTCCTGAGAACAGTGATCCTCTGAGACTAGGGGAGAACACAGCATCGAGGACTTTCCAAGCTCTATAAGGGTTCTGGAAAGGAGATCCGAATGCATAAGGGATGCAGGTGAGACTCTGATTTTAGGAATAAGCTCAGACCGTAAGAGGGGATCTGAAAGGAGACGGGACTCTTGAATGTAGGAGGAACTGTGTGTGTGAGATCGTGTCTGAGAGTTCGAGGTGCCCATGAGAAAGGCCCTGAATGCAAATGAGGCACAGAATGTAGGATGAGGCTCTTGAGTTCTGTAAGGACTCTGAATAACAAGGGGGGATGTGTGTCTGTAGTTGGGATTATGAATGGAGGAGGTTCTAGGTGTATGGTGGGTGGACTCCGTGCACGGGAGAGCCTTTGAGATCTAAGTGTAAGAGCATATCTGAGACTTCGTCGGAGAAACTGGGTGTAAGGAGGGTCTCTGAGTGGAGCAAGAGCTGTGAGTGTAGATGGGACTCTTCACTGATAAATCTCACAATGTAAGAGGAAGCCAGGTGAAAATGGGGTCTCTCTGAAAGTACGAAGGGATCTGAATATTGAACGAGTCACTGGGTTCATGAGGAGGTGGAGTTATGGATTGTTATCGAGGGGAAGAGAAGCCCTTGAGATTAGGAGAACACCTAAATATTCCGTCTACGAGAAGGAATGGGTCGTTGAGCCTAAGAGGAGATCTAATTGGTTGACGGGGTCTGAGTGACGATGGGTCTGAGAGAGGGGAGAGAATCGTGAGTGAACGAAGGACTCCGAGTCGCAGAGGGTCCTTTGAGGCTGAGAAGGTACAAAAGCTGAGGGAGACAGCAGATGAGAGATGGTGAAAAAGAGTATCGGAAAACTTCAGAAAGAAACAAGAATTTATTTTCTAAGGAGGTGAATAGTGTGTGAAGAAAACAAGAGAATAAATGGAAGGAGAAACGTTCCAGTCATGTTACAAACCAGCACAATTAAATGAAAGTATTCAATGTTCTTTGCCCAAACAGGGTCACATACACGACATACGAAGGATAACTTCATTATTTCTTAATGACTTTGAGGAGAGTTTCCAGTTTTCCCTTGAGTACGAATATCAGTTACGGTCTGATGTGCTCACTGAAGGGAAAATTCAACCCAGTATAAGCTATTAAAAATGTGACGGATGAGGAATTAGTAACTCGTAAAGATGTGTAAAAAGAGATGAAGTGAGTATTTCTAAGTGCTACGAATGTGTTAGATGACAGGGAGTCGTATGTGGCGTGTTTTGGGACGAGGAAGCATGCGGAGTGACAGGTGTTATGACGAATGGGATGGTGAAAAGAGAGGAATTAGTGAAAGCCTTGCGTATGGTGAGGTGTGGTAAAGTATCAGGATTGGTTTCGAAAGCAGTTGGGTTTCTCAAGGTGGGAGGTGATGGCAATGCTGTGACTGGTTATATTGGATGTTCGACGTACGTGTTTCTTAATATGTGATGCCTGAGGACTGGAGGAGTCAACAGATAAGCCTTTGGGTAAAGAAAAGGGGAACACAATGGAAGTTTGAGTTGTAGAGATATAATTCTGTTGAGTATGCTTAGCAAAATGTATATGTTTCCAAAAGTAAGTGTCCGACTAGAGCCATTCTTGTCTTATGCCATACAAGAAATATATGAAAAAAAAATACAATCCAAGACACTCCAAATTTTCACATGCTGTAAGGGCTGCTGTGCATAAGTCTGTATTAAATCTTGCAGTAAGATAGATATAGGTAGCTCAGAGCGTCCATGACCAGTGCTGTGGGGTTAGTGGGGAAGGAAAGGAATTAAGCTTAGACATAATTAAGAGATATGAGGCAGAGACTAAATGGAAGGAGCAAGTGTGTTGGGGTCGGGTGTGCGGTCGTCAGCAATGTAGGGTGTCTAGAAGGAGAGCTTCAGTTGCCAGGGTGATGGACATCCCTCGACCTTCTTACAGACCGAGAGTGGTACGTCCGCCGCTGGGAACGGAGTCGAACCATGACGCCGGACGACCCCCACAAGAAGCAGTTCGAAGACGACCCCGAAAACCCCGACGACCCGGACGGACCGGAATGGACCACTCATGACCGTTCCACCTTCCCCGACAACGACACCTGGAACTGGAACCGTCGGCCGTCGGATCTACCCGACTGGACCAGCGATGACGTAAGGTACGTCATCTGTCGAGTGTTGCAGTTGCCGAACTTGTCACTGAGGAAGGTACTTCAATAAAATGTATACCAGTATTGGCATACATTTCCAACCACTTTCCCCAATTCAATTACCTTTTCCCTAGTACAACTGTGAGGTATAAGGCTGCAATTAACCAGGGGGGAGGAACCATAAAGCCATACACAAAACACCTGTGCACTAATCATAACCACATGTTGCCCATGCGTGAGCTAAATGCCCGAGATATGTACCTAGAGCGTGTCAACAGTTTGGCATTGCCTCTCAAGGAGACCTGAAAGTTAATGAGATCTTCAGACGTCAAGTTTCAGTCTCCTGAACACTTGAGACAATCTATCCACAGTGCATGTTTGTCGCGTTATCATATCTCATCACATGTCACGTCTTACACTTTACATTACCAGCCATACAACTTTGCCAAAGACATCTGTGCGATATCAATGTGTACCGTATATTTGTTTTTTCAGCATATCTTAACAATGATGGTCATTACCAATTTCTGCTCAAGTGAAGCACCACAGCTGTGACAGGCCTAGCCAACCGACAGCATTTGGCTCAGCTTGTACGTCCCATGGATATCTATGTCCGATGACGGGCCCGTAAGCCCACTAAGGGCTTATGGTGGTCTTTTACTGATACTCTCCCTCCTTGGTATCGACCAAGACCCAGTATTAAACCAGTATGCAAATTAATGTACCATTCCCGGCAGTTTGTCTGTTTTGTGACCTCCTAGTCGACTACGTGCCCATCCCACCAAACGATTTCTCTCTTGCTTTAGGGAGTCCCTCTCCTACGGATCGGTGGAGGAGAAGGCGAAGACGAAGGTGGAGGAGGAACTGGCCAAGAGGAATCTGAGCCTGGTGCGCGGGTCGCCCTCTTACAAGCACCAGCAAGCCTTCAGGAAGACGGCCCCCCAGGCCACGATGATGGCTAAGCTGGGCTACCTGATGGGCCAAGCCACGGCCAAGATGAAGGACAGGTACGTAGGTTCCCATAGTGCTAGTTGCTCTTCTGGCCGTTCGCACATCCTCAGAAGGACTGTCCTCTCTTCTCACTCCTTCCTTCTGTTCTTCTTTCTGAATCTCCTTCCGCTCTTTTAGTGATTTTGACTCTTGCCGCCAGAGGGACGAGTTTATGGTACCCATCCTGTGGGCGGAGGCGCCAAAGAGTATACAGAAGGTCCGGGGACTGGGCCTCAGTGAGTTAGGGGTTACGTACTAGCTGAACCGTTCACAAGAACTGGGCAGCACTGAATGAATTATAAATATACAAATGTAATTCCACAGTAAGCGAACTGTCTACTTATGACTGGATGATATGGCAATATGATACGTGAAATGTTTAGGCTTCGCAAAACTTGGCATACTTTTCACTAATCTAGTGTAAAGTATTGTTACGGATGACGATAAGTATATGCCATGTAATACGCGGTACAGACTATTTCTGTATTCGCAAATTTTACAACGATCGAGTACAAAATAATGCTGCAGGATATGAGGGCGAGTCTACAGAAGTTTACATTTGGTGTGCCCTCCATCACAGGGAGGGGCAAACTCCCGTTAGGATCTACAGCCCATCCTGAATCGGGCAACAACAGCATCCAAGTGTCAACTGATCACCTTCGTGGAACCACGTGTGTTGGGTTCTTTATCTTTTCGTGTTATAATGCTGTCAGTTGAACCGGCGCGTGTTGATATCACCTGGTCTCGAGTCCAAAAGATCTTGCTCAAATTCTTTCTGAATGATTGTCTCTAGGGTACCCGCAGGTAGACCCCAAGTTATACTGAAATTTGTTACATCTCTTCGGGGAATACATACTCTGCTAATCCTTCAATCTCATCGTGCATTCTCAGCCCAATATATAAGGAAATGTAGGAACACTGCGCTCTGTCATGGGCAATTTTGAGACGCATGTAGCACCTGCGTCGTGCCTCGGACTCGCTATAAACCTTTTCGTGTCCTTTTTCAGAATCAATCTGACGCGAGAAACGGCCACGTTTGACTCTCTGTGGGTCGGGGACATGTCGGCCACGCCCTACTGTGACAAGGGACTCCTTCGACCCCGTCCTGGACCCTGCAACAGCCTCAGCAGGTACCGGAGTGTGGACGGCACCTGCAACAATCTCAAAAACCCCACCTGGGGCGCCTCCTTCACCCCCTTCAGGAGGGCTCTTCCACCAGACTACGGCGATGGTAGGTCCTCTTCATATCAATATATGACCATGTTATCAAAGTTCCCAGTAGCATGAGATGAAATCATAGTACCATGTGCATGATGGCATCGATATAGGGTCTTATTATACAGACCTTCGAGTAGGGTGTGCTGAAGACATGACAATAATCCACTTATCTTCTCATCACCCGTTCCAAGCCTTCCCTGTCTCTCCTACTCAATGAAAGCAGTGAAATTCTACGCTATGTCCCTGTCTTTTGATCCTCGGGAACGTTCGAATTACACCACCACAATAAAAGCTGCGTTCCTTACCTCCACTGACTTTCGGAGCGCATCTTGGTGCTCCCTGACCCATTCGCTTGTTATGTCGTCTTCAGTTCAAAAGGAAAAATAACAATAATCCGATGATAAAATTTCCTTTTTATAGTCATACCGTCGTCCTAAAGGAGGATAACTGAGTACCGCTATTTCTCTGCTGTAATAAGATCACTGGCCGTTGTACAAGAAATCTATGTACAGTCACGTGGGTTGTCTCTTATATTCTTCGTCTGTACACTGATCCCGCTGACGTTCCCGAGACTTTCGTGAAATATGATTTGGTTCTGTGGTTCCAAAACGTATCCAGGGACCGTGAGGCTCAGCTTCCTTTTCCCGATGTCGGGTCCTTCACCCGCCTCACGCCTGCCTGCCTGCCTCCCTCCCTCCCTCTCACTGCTTTCACCAGACCCCACTTGTGCCACCCACACGGCCTCTGGCAGGTCGAACCGAGCGAAGGGCGAGGGGATACTGCAAGGCAGGTGTTCGGGAGACCCTGGGGATGTATAGCAGGGGAAAGGTTACTAGAGGAGAAAGGCGTTTAGGGCTGGATATCTACAACAAGAGGTTGGGTTCGGTGGACTGTGGTGTGACACGGTTCATTCAGGAGGAGGAGGAGGGGCAGCTGCTCTGACCAGCAGGTGTAATGGAACCTCCAGCGGGACACCTGAGCCGGGCCGGACTCGCCACACACACACACACACACACACATACACGTCGCCCAAGGGAACATTCCCTCCTCTGCCTTCCCCTGTGTCTGCAGGAGGGGTCATCAAGGGCGAATTATTCGGGACATTTTACACAGCGAATCTCTGATCTGGGTCGAATCGACAAAATGGCTTCTCCTATTCCCTCGTGTTTCTACTGGGTTAGAGGTCGCCTGCTGATAGAAGGCAATTGTTTCCAAACACGCCTCTCAGACGACAACAGTCACACTGACGTTTGTCCCAAAGTCTCATTACTCACCTGCACTTCAACTGTGTGTGTGTGTGACAGGAATCCCCTGTGATGTAAGGCATGTTGCGGGTACTGACCTATGCTCATGGCGACCGTGCATGACCTGCAGTCTTCTAAGAGCGCATGAGAGAGAAAATTCTAATTGATGTTCCTTACACTTGCTTTCTGGGGACGATCCTCCATGACAAGAATACGGTGTAGCGCAAAGGACAAACCTTTCCCTATAGTTAGAAGTTAACATGAGTGATAATTTGCCAACACCAATAAAGTATTTAGCGTCGTCTGGTGATTGAAGAATGACCCGTCCATGAAGACAAGGCCACCCCGCGATCACCGCTAGAGTTTCGGGAGCTGAAGAATAGGGAGGAGTTTGTTGAGAAGTTACTGAGAGCCATGGAGGGAGATACGGGTTTAAGAAACTGAATCTAGAATGACTTTGTTGGAGAGTTCTCGGGAGAGTTGGAGGGACGGACGGGTTTCGGAAGGTGGAGAGTTTAGTAGGAGTTCGTTGGAGGGTTCTTGGGAGTGTCTGACGACAAGGATGAGAAGAGAGAAGTAAATAAGAAGGATGAAAGATGACAGGGCTCAGGCCTGATGCTTCAATGTCTGCCGTGTCTTACATACGAAATCATCACCATCACCGTTTCATTCACGCAATCTTGCAAAATGTGTCACACTCAACTCCTGCTCAAAATTCTGTGTCGTATCTGAATGTGAAAATCTTTTCCACCGCCGACTCATCATCATCCCTTGGTCTATCTACACATGGTGCATTGCAGGTGTGTCGTCTGTCCGTCGAGCAGCTGACGGAGGGGACCTGCCCAACGCCCGGCTGGTGTCCAACATCGTCCACCTCAACAGACTGGCCGACTCCCGCTCCTACACCGTCCTCACCATGACCTGGGGACAGTTTGTTGACCACGACATAACGCTCACTGCCCTCTCGAAAGGTACGATATATATATATATATATATATATATATATATATATATATATATATATATATATATATATATATATTTT
>JAYMFT010077780.1:0-14391 GCA_038088735.1 Panulirus argus
GTCTTTCCCAATAACTATGACCTGGCTCATTTCAAGAGACATGTTTTTCACTTTCTCAAAAATTCGTAAATACTTTCTCTGTCTTTTCTTCCCCCTTTGTCAATTTTTTCTATATTTCAATTAGGGCCAGTCCTTGATGAGGACTTTAGTCCATGACTGGAGCCTTCAACATAAAAAAAAGTTGTAAGTTGGTAAGTTGTATCGAAGAGTGGTTATAGAGAAGCTGATGGCACAGAGTATCAAATTTTGGAGGAATGACAGAGAATGTGTGGATCATTTGTTTCTTTGAAGAATTTGGAAGAAACAGAAGGATTTGTACGTGCCATTTATGGACCTGAAGAAAGAGTATGATAATGTTGATAGAGAAGCTGTATGGAAGCAATGAGGAGTTTTTAACATGAGTAAGGTATGTATGCAAGTAGGAATAAAGGAGGGGGAGTAGTTCCAGGTGAAGAAGGGTCTGTGTCAGGGGTGTGTGATGTCACCATGGCAGTTTCATCTGTTAATGAATGGAATTGGTGAGGGAGGTGCATGGTCTTGGAAAGAGGGCATTGGTGACACAGCATTGGTGGTAGTTCAAATGAGAAACAACAAAGCAAGTATCTGAGTTTAGGAGTTTGTGAAAGGAGATCATTAAGAGTAAATGTGAATAAAAGCTAGTTATTACACTTAGCCATGGAGAAAGAAAGGTTAGATAGAGAGAGTTTGAATGGAGAACCTAGAGGAAGTGGAGTGTTTTAGATACCTAGGAAGGGACATAGCAGCAAATGGAACCATGGGAGCTGGATGTGAGCATACATCCTGGGCATGTTTAGGAGCATGTAGAAAGAGAGGTCACTTTCTGTGAGGGTAAAGATAGGTTTGTTTGATGGTATAGTGTTCCTGACAGTGTTGTATGGATGCAGTGTTCCTGGCAATGTTGTATGGATGCAAGGATGGACCCAAGTTAACAAGAGTATAGAGATGGGTGGATGTATTGGAAATGAAATATTTGAGGATAATCGGTGATATAAAGAGTGCTGATCAAATAAGAAATATTAGGGTAAGAGAGAGATCTGAAAAGGGTACACTGAAATGGCATGGACATATGGAGAAGATGACTACGAGGGTATACATGTCAGAAGTAGAGGGATCAAGGAAAAGGGGGAAAGTGCAGAGGTGGAAGGATGAAATGAAAAATGCTTTGATTTGTCAGGGCCTGAACATGTTGGAGAGAGAGAGAGAGAGAGAGAGAGAGAGAGGCATGCATGTGATAGAACAAATTTGAGGAGTGTGACAAATAGGGGCAATGTGCTGTCAACAGTCTGAACCAAGGCATATGATCTTATTACAGGTCCAGTTTGACTGCTCTTCAGTACAAATCTGTGTCTTTTGATGCCCTTCACTGTACAGTGGGATCTGCTCCCTTACATTTGTTTCACATGAATACTGATACATCATGAATCAGTTACAGAAAATGCAAAAAAAGTGAGAGAGAATTACGAGAATAGCAGCTGGGAACAGGAAGACTGGGAGGTCTGGAAAAACTTGATGCAATCAGTATGATAGATATTGTAATTCATGATTTGACTACACACTAGGGCATTTAAGTATTTCTTTATTTATTATACTGACATACATATACTGTGCATATAATTACACAGGAAAATGCACATATTTCATGCAAATTAAAATCTACAAAAATCTTCATAAAACTAAAATGAAAAATAATCAAAGGTAACAAAGCAGTGATTGGCCAGGAACAAAACCACAGACCACTGCCCTGCTTGGGCAGTGCATGATCCAATACACTACAGCCACCTCTCATGTCACCTAGTAAGAACCTTAATTTTCACCTGAGTTTTATCAGTTCCCACAAATGTATTTCTCAACTTCACTGCAATATATGTCAAAATTTTTTTGCACATGTACATGAAATGGTCAGCTTTTAAAAAACATCACCAAGGATTAATTACGTAATGAAAAACAGTATGTGTATGAGTAATAATTAAATGCACTTTTATAAACAACAAATCTTGACATTTACATCCATGACAATTCTATCAATACTTTTCTATTACCCAACCACTGCATTTCTTTTATATCTTAAGCTCGTTCTGCCCATGTTCCAAAGGTGACACTTGGTTTTGGAGGAGGTGAAGGTGTACGAGTGGTGGCAGGAGAGAGAGATGTGGGTGTAGGTACAGTGTAATCAACTATACCATATACTTCTCGAAGATGATCCACTAAAGCTTTCTTCTCCTCTGGTGGCAAGAATGAATGAATTGCTCCCTGGAAATTCTGTAGAGAGTGATAATTTTACTAACATTTCTAAATGTATTTGAATAACAAATGATTACTGACATTATTACATTGATTTATCTAGTTTATTCAATGACAGACCTTTCAAATAAATATGTAAAAGAAAAGCCCTTTTAAGTAGTCAGATATTCACTGTGTAAGATAGAGTGCACATGCTTTTCAGTGCATGTGCACAGAACAAAAGGGAGAAGGTGAATGACCTAAAATATTCTTTTGAAAGGTAATTTTTTCAATAGATTTCTTCAAGTCGCACAATTTTCTTAATCTTCAAATGCTCAGTTTTACAAACATAATAATAATAATGGCAGATGTTTTATGCAACAGCTTGCAAACTAAAAAATGTATCAGTAAAGGCAATGAAGCTATACAACTTTAATATCTGAGTCAATAACATAAGTGCAGCACTTTACTAAACTGATGAAAAAATATGGCTGAGAAAGGACGACATTAAGTGAGTGAGACAAAGAAGTTAACTAATGGACGCATACAATAATTTGAATACTGGTACAAAAAAACTTTAGTTTTCATTCTTCCATAATAAATGCAAATATCTTCAGACAAACTTTACCATGAAAACCCCTGGTCCACAGGCTCCTTCATATATCTACAAGGTGCCATAAGCTTTCCTTAAACCTTGAATAAGTACTTGTTTTTCAGCATCCGGCAAAAAGCAGTGTTTAGCAGCCTCAAAGTTCTGCATTAAAGCAAAGAAAAGGTTAGTAAGCATGAATTTAGTTTAAACTATTACAGGCGATTGGAAAATGAGTATCTGTAGTTACCTATTTGCAATCACATGTCAAGATTTGAAAATCCTTCTAAAAACCAACCACTCCCAAAGTTCAGAGTCCAGCACATTCAAGATTATGGTCAACTTGGATTAGGTTAACAGAGTTGAAAGTTTTGTTTACCATGCACTACTGAAGGATGTCCCCGTGTTTTCACTCCGTGATATTTTCAGAGATTTTACCCTTTCAATGCAATGAAAATGTACAATGTAATATGCTGGGTGCAGTGTTGTCAAGAAGAAGTATATTTCAGTTATCATTACAAAGACTGTGAAAATCTTACTGAAAATATACATGACTGTTGGTGCATAATCCTAGCATTATGGGTGTATGACTTAGCCAAAGCATTGTTAATTTTCTCAGCCCTATTCTAAATTGCACAAGTATACAAGTTGGATTCATCACTGTAGGATATTTGCTGATTTCATGTTTTGATTTTACCCTTCTACTTCAAAAATCACCAACTGTATATGCAGTTGAAGACATTACCAGAGTGCCTACAAAAGGTTAAATCCAGGAGTAAGAAGCCACCTACAGTGAGACTGAATCTTTCTGAATGGATGAAAAGTGGTACAGTTTCAGCAAGGAATTTCTTACTCCTATGTAGTCCATCATTTCCCTGCTCCTGTGTGGAGTTGCAGTCTCATAGCTGCAGAATACTCATAAAAGGGGTCCTGAGATTTAGCAATTATGTTAAGTGAAAGTTTTTTCCTGTTTATTGTTGAAAAGCACAATTTTTCTGACATCCAGAAAATTTTTTCCCTCTGCTACATAAATTTCAAATAGCCATAAAATGTCTAGGAATCCACACAGAGTAATGCCATCTCTGAGAAAAGTTGGTAAATGTAAATGTATATATTAAAACAGCTGATCCACCTACACCCTTATGACTCTACATACATTTTGATCATAATTTAGGGATGTCCTACCACCAGACCCTGCTTAGCGATGGAATTTTGTTCCTGGAGATCTGTTGCTACTGTGATTCATCAATATATATAAGCAACTGAAACCCATGCTATGGGGGGTTACATTCCTGAACATAAAATTTTCCAGTTTATTTCTTATGGATGATCTATAACTGAAACAGCAATAGACTACACTCTGTCATGATGTAATGTAGACAATCTTCAGGTAAATTTAATGAAAAAGGTGGTGATGAGGGCTTGTGCTGCTCTGGAGTAAGATGGGGTGTAATATTTGTTATGGGTAGGTAAAATGGCTTGTCTGCCTTACCCTCTGAATTATCAGATCCAGCAAATTTTTTCATATCACAAGTCACCCTCTGAATTATCAGAGACTGTGTGATATGTTGCCATATCAACCTATTCCACTGGAGTGGGATGGGGTGGATTGATGGTTACTGGAAGGCAGAGGAAAGTGAACCCCTGGATTAACCAATTCAACAACTGCTGATATATCACAGGTACTGCAGATAATATCTAATGGATTCTTACTGAAAGGTTAGGCTTTGAAGTGCTATTAGAGTGGGATGGGGTTGAGTACACCATGATTATTTACATTACCATCTGAAATATGATTCAGCTAAATTTGCCACAATACAGGTAATGCAGATGAAATTTAATGGATGCTGACTGAAAAGATAATGATACGGGGTTAAGGTGCTCTTATAAAAAAGTGTACTAATCTGACCTCCTTTAATGATAAATCTTTCTCTCATTTTACCAAAAGTATCTCCAGTAACTTTTCTGACACAATCTTTGATTCTCTTTTCTAAATTTATCCAAGCAATAGTGCTTTAGTCATGTGGAAAGGATGCATGATGACTGGTTGATAAACAAAATATATATGCAAAAGGTAAAAAGAACTAGAGTGGAGCATCATGGAAATGGAAAGTGAGGGCAGTCAGGGGAATGGAGCTTGCTAGGAGTGTGTCTTTCAATAGGGCAACCCGGAGACTTATCTGCTTTGCCATCCCTCCACAAGAAGTTCTTGGGGGAAATAGCTGCCAGAGATACTGATAAATGAACAGAGAGTTGTTACCCTAATATCCCTAACAGATGTAGAAAGTGAAGGTACCATATTTCTTTGAAGTGACATACTGAAAAAGTGTACCTCTGAACTTGCACATGTGCTTGCTCATCTGTTCTGTTTCTGTTTAAAAACCAGAACTTCTTCTTCTTGGAAGCAAGCATTGGTATATCCCTTCCATGAGAAGGGTGCCCTTTCTAACCTCTCTAACTATCATCCTGTTGCTTTGACATCTATCATTTCCAAAGTCTTTGAATCTCCCCTCAACTCTTATCTCCTCAGACACCTTGAATCTCATACTCTTCTCTAAGGTTAGCAGTATGGCTTCCATAAGACAGGATCCACTGGTGATATTCTTTCCTATATTACTAGTGTCTGGTCATCATCCCTGAAAGACTTTGGGAAGCTTATGTAGTTCCCCTTGACACTTGCAAAGGTTTTGACAGGGTGTGGTATTGGAGTCTCATCTATAAGCTTCCGTCTTTTGACTTTCCTCCCTTACTTTGCTCCGTCATGTCTAGCTTCCTCTCTGGCTGATTTATCTCCATGGTTGTTGATGGATCAGCCTCTTCCCATTTCTCCATCAACTGCAGTGTCCCTTAAGGTTCTTTCCTGTCTCCTTCAATTTTTTCCTTTTCACCAAAGATTTGCTTTCTTCCACAAATAACCAAATGCAGTCAAATGCTGATGATTCAAATCCTTCAATTCTGCTCCTTCTTCTCACACTCAATCTACATCTCATATTGACACAACTTAAACTCAGACTTGGACAGGAAATCTTAGCGGGGTAGATAAAATCTGGCTAAGTTTAATGCCTTCGAAACCCAGTTTCTAACCATCTCTCTCAAAAATTCCTCAAAACTTTCCTCTCTTCATTGAATTACAGAACCATTAAGTTCTGTAATTCAATGAACATACTTAGTATTACTGTAATATTCACTATTTCTTGGAAACCCCATATTATGGAAATAGCCAAGTCTGCCTCTATGAAACTGGGAGTCCTGTTTAGATGTCAAAATTTCTTTTCTTCCATCTATACAAATCTGCATCCTTACTTGACAGAGGTGAAGTGAAAGCAGTCCAACTTATCAACTCTCCCAAGCTAACTTCAAAACTTGATCTGCTTGCCCTGTGCAGGAATGCTGGTTCACTCTCCTTTTTCTATAGGCTTCTTGTGTACCCCCACCACCAGCTAGAACATGCAATACTCGGCAAGCTACTGCATCATATGATTACTGTGTGGCTATTGGCAGTCTCTTTCCCTACATCTCAGATTTTAGAACTCTCTAATCTCCCATGTCTTTCCCAATAACTATGATCTGGCACATTTTAAGACAGGTATATCACTTCCTCCAAAATTTGTAAACTTTCCTTTGTCTCTTTTTTTTATTCTTTTTCATAAATTTCTCTATATTTCAAGTAAGGCTCAGCCTTCACATGGACTTTTGTCTGTGACTGGAACCTCCAATATAAAAATAAAAGTTGATAAATGATACCTGATTGTCTAGTATATGATAAATTTATCCAGATAAATGATTAAGGTATCCTACTGGGTGCAAGGAGTTATCCTAAACAGAATATATCTGATGATAAAGTAACAGGTTTACAGTTATCCTAGTTACAAACAACTCTCAGTTTTGCCAGGTTACAAAAACCTAAGTTTTCAAAGATTCAAAAAATCATTTTACACCCTAAAACTTGGTGTTTATTTAAAAGCAACATTCTACTATTTTAACTAAACTTCATACCAAACGTGAGAAGTGTGCCTCGGTGAAACCCCACTTGTAGAGAAGTTTATACTCGTCTGTCAACCGTGTACTGGTGATAGTTGGATCATCACTGTTGATGCTAAAGCTTGCTCCATCCTCAGCAAACCTGGTAGTAAAATTCAGTAATTATAAAGTAAATCATTGTCTGATTAAATTTTTATTGTCAACACTATGATGTATACTTTGCAGTGTCAATAAGTAAGAGGTATAATCTTAATTACATTACCTGTTCTTTTCAATAAATTCTCTAACATGTAATAACTAAGGAAGAAATTGTGGGATGGGAGATATCTAAGGAAAGAGTGTTTACATACATACATATTAATTAAGTTGCTTTATCACTCATAATGTGATAGTGTGTGTTCCGTGCACAAAATAAACAATACTAAATCAATATGCAGAGTATGTACAATACAAATAGCAGAGTACAAAATTAAAATAAATCAAATACTGCATAAGAATGAGTACAATTATTAAAATGGGCAGGAATGGAGGGCTGGATATCCTCCTTTCCTGTAGCAATGCTTTCCAAAAGATGTAACTGAGGAAAGAGCCAAGTTAGAATTTTTCCTCAAAGGATCACTCATCTGTTCTTGATGTTACTCTCAAGGCAGGAAACAGCAAACACGCATGTCTATTTATCTATATCTCTGATGCCCATTCCTTTAGGGAATTCCCTCAAGGGGGTGGCCATGACAACAGTCTCCATGACTAGGGAACTCCAATGCCACATCTTAGCCTTTATGCCTCATCCTTAACAGGCCATTGGCAGAGGCAAACTCTAGCATAATGTTTCTAGAGGCTCCTAACTAATGTTCCTAAAAACTTCTACCTTATATGTCTACCTAATGTTCCTGCTTTATGTTCCAACTTACTGTTTCTGCCTAATGCTCCCACCAAATGTTTCCACTTACTACTTCTACCTAATGCTCCTGTCTAATGTTCCTACCTAGTACTTCTATCTATTGCTCCAACCATTTTACCATAAGGCAGGGCAAATGCATAGCACTCACCACAGGAAAATCTAGTTACAAAAAATGAGCTGTGTGAGTGCAGTGTTTTCAAGTGTTACGTGTGATAAAAAGAGATTGTATGTCAGTGGACAGAATGCCAGAAGTCCACATCTGGGTGATATAGAAATAGAAGACAGCTACCTGCGTCAGAGGTGTGCAACCTGAAAACCATTGAAGTGCTGGCTCACTATACAGCCATCACTAACCCTCCCAATACCCACGTGGGCTGTACCAGTAATATACCTCCTTGGTTGGTGGCTGCCTACCAATTACTAACTTAAACAAACAGGTATGAACGAATATATGCCATGTATCCTTCAATAAATTCTAAAAAGTACTTTCTCAAATTTATCAAAAAGCCAGTGCACTTCTGTCTTTTGTCTACAGATTGGATTGCTAACTGATGCTGAGAGTGCTTTCTCCAATTTGTTCTGCATTAGTATCATCGTCTAACCTCTGTCAAGGCTTTCAACACAACTAGTTAGCTTAAATGAACATTACTTTGCAATCCTCATATACAATTATTAAAAATATAAACACCCTAGGCAGTTGGATGTGCAGGACCATTGAGTATTATGTATTACAGAGCATTCCTCATCCTTTTGGGAGTTTGGACACATGCACTTAGTTGCCAGAAGGATAAAGAATACTTGGGCTAAAAAAGTCTAATTGTAGATTTTGGAGAGTGACAGGAAAGAGCTTTGAGTACATTAAAAATTTGTCACTTACAGTAGATGCTTATTTATTCCAGCGGTAAGATAAATATGTATGCTAAAAGTGTGCATGAGATTTCTGTGAATTTTTTATCCAATTAACACTAAGACAGGTTGTGATTCTGTCCCCATCTTATTTCTTTTCTTTTATCAGTGATGAATGTCACAGGCAAAAACATGCACCAATCAAAGCCAATCTTGGGTTAAATAAATAAACTAAGAGAAAAGAGTTTAGATATTAATCAGGGCTCTGCAAGCACTTGTAGACTTGACTCTTAAAGATACAGAGGTCATATAAAGAAGGAAAGACGAAAGGGGGAAGAAAATTTCAAAGATTAGGTGTTCAGGAGAAGAAGGAGGTATCATAACAGCCAATGCCTGAGTGGCCAGTCTCCACACACAAACTGAGGGAAGTAGCAGCCAGGTGAATGTTTCATGTCCAAGCCTTGGGGGCAAGGAAGCATGCAGACAGCTCATGAGCATAATAGCCAAAATAATACCTATAAATAAAGGAACTGTGGCATACAGAGAAGTATGGTTGAAGAAGTGTAATGCCAGGAAAACTAATAAGATGGAGGGCTTTTAATTCCACACAGATGTGTGAACAGTACACCCCGCTAGGGTGCATTAAGTTCCTGTAAATATACAATAGCTGCTTACCAGAAAAATTAACATGGTACCTATAAAACACCCCCATCTTTGGGGAAGCAAACTTTATAATGATGATTATGTGGGGTTTCCAGGACAGAGTGGAGAATATGGTTATGCCTAACATGTTAAATTAAACTGAGTTGAATTGTGGCATCGTGACTGATATGCTGGAGAAATAGGATTTTACCACAATTAACCCCATAACTTCTGCAAATGTATCAAAACATTCCTAACACTGCTGCTGCAGCTGTGCTTGTACAAGGTGTCTCTTCCCACCCTCAATGAAATTCAAAGGTGCACTTTTTTTTGGTATGCAGAGATGCCTTGTGTCATTTGCAATTATAATTAGCATCAGAAAAAATCTTGTTGTAACAGTTACCTATACAGCATAGAGGGAGAAAGATACAGCCCAGTCCCTCCCAAGTGTGTTCATTTGCTGCTTTCCATAGCTTGCCATGCAACCATGCATGTTAAGTCCAGCAAATCAGTGACCGTCTCGAGGGTAATAATGACAGTGATGTTGATTCAGTGGATGATGAATGTTATTTTGTTCATAAAAGGAGAATAATCCTGATTAAGATGTAGAGGAAATATGAGTGAAATGTTCTAGAACAAGAGATGCCATGCATATATGTTTTGGGCTCAGGTCATTGTATGTAAATAACAAAACCACAAATGAAACTAAATAATGTTTATACTAAAAAATTAAGTACACAAAATGCAATGAGCAAGTGAGATAAACAAACAGTATGATAACGAACTATATATAAAAACCCTATGCCGTGCAGTCAAACATTTTACGAAATTATTATCTATTATTTGCTAGGTATAACATTACAATGATTTTCCAAAGAGTGAAGTGAGATATTGTTAGAAAATGAAAACTAATGCACATGTGAATATCATGAACTAAGCATGTAGTTGATGGGGGGGGATGATAACATAATCTGTAATGTAGGCAGCATGAACACAGCCAGTGGCTAAAATACTTATTTTATTCTTTTGTAAACCCCTGTACTGGGGCCTCCCTCAATTTTGGGAGCTTAATAGTTTAAGGATCAAATGTAACTAGATCACAGTTTTTCCATTCTGAGATGCTGCACAGTTCCAAACTGAGAGGAAATATATTCAGTGGGAGAAAGGGAAAAAGCATTAGAAGATGAGGAGGGCAAAGTGGGCTGAAGTAAAGTGGAATGATCGTCATAAGGGTGAACAGAATCAAAAAATGAGATAAATTTCTTGTGAAAAGAGATTAGGTGATAACACAGAACCTTGAAGAACACTGCTGTTGATAGGTTTGGAGGGGAAAGTCATTACATCATTGCCAACTACAATGGAACAACCAGAAAGGAAACAATGCATTAGGGGACAGAGAGAAGCAGAAATATCAAAATATCAAAGGGAGGGAGTTCAGAAAACATAGACTTATGCCATACTCTGTCAAAATACTGTAGAGATGTCACAGGCTACAAAAAATTTTACTAATATTGCTGAAAGGTTTATCATATAGGAAAGATCACCAGTAGACCAAACACTGCAAAACCCAATACTGGTGATCAGAAAAAAAGAAATGGGGTTCTAAGTGTTTAAGAAGTGAGAATTTCAAAATCTTTGAAGACAGCAAATGAAGTCAAATCAGCACATTTTCTTTTCATGAAAATATGCCTGACTCTGGGAAGAATAGATAAGCATTGTGATTCTAAGCATGAATGAAAATGGGGTGGATTTCAGGGGAAGGGAGGAGTTTCAAGGCCAAGTGTGCTCTGTCTCTGATGTGACAGGTGTCAAAGCGAGGGCAATCAAACCATGGCTGGGGGTAGAAAGATTAAGATGGGATGGAGGACTCCAACCTAGCCAAGATAACCTCTCTATGTGGTCAGCACAATATGAGGCATCCTAGTCAGTGAAGCAGCTCCTGTCCCAGGGAAACTGAACAGAAGCTACACAGGGATCACCACTGAGCTCTCCTAAAGTGCCAAAAACAGCATTTGGGGGAGAGTAAAGGGTGGTCATGCCCAATTCAAAGTGACAGAAATAAGATTATGGTTAAAGGACAGTGAGGGGCAGAAACAGTGTAAATGTAGTGAGAGAGCTTAGAAGAAAAAGAGAGATTGAGAGTGTAAAAAGAATAGTCAAGACAGTAGGAAACTGGAATTAGGTATTAGACTAGATGTTCTGTATCATTAAACAGGGAAAAAAAGAAGGCCTTAGCTCCACCCAGATCAACCCAGGTAAAGTAAACCATGGCTCCAACGAGATCAACCCAGGTAGAGCCTAACCATGACTCCACTGAGATAAACCCAAGCAGACCCTAAACAATCCTGGTGGCGTACATTGGAATTCCCTCAATAGAGGATTTCAGCACAAGTATGTGAAGATATCAATGTTTCATGGCAGGAAGTCAAAAAGTAAAAGAGTTGTACTTAATCTGAGAAATGGGAAGGGGTACATGAACATAATGGCAATATTATTGAGGGTAGAGAAACTATGAGCAAGAAAGCATCAAAGTTAGTTTCAAGATCCATGAGGTGAGCAAATAGGAGTTTTTGCATGACAGTAGGTGCAAAGGCTACACTTGCGGAGTGAAAACAATGGTGGAGATGGTAAAGAGATAGCAGCCTTGGACAGCTGGGTTTCAGAAAGAAGAGGTGGAGAGATAGTGATCTGCAGATGGAAGATCAGATTTGAGACTACACATGTTATAGAAACTAAATGAGAGAGAGCTAGGTCTGGGGGCCTGTGACTGGAAGAATGGAGTGACTCCGTTGCTTAATGTTAGTCAACAAGATCCTATGAACTAACCAGCCACCTCAACCAAAGGTGCCATTCAGATTTAGCACAGGGAAATTGGATTTTTTTATAAGATGAAGAAAAAACTGAGGAGGAGAGTAAAAGGTTGTGTGTATTATGTGTTGTCAAGCATTGTATTATAGACAGAGATGGTGTGAGTTTGTGAACTGAATGCCAGCAACCCACTTATAAGAAAGGCAAAAAGAGCAAAAAAAAGTGACCTGGACCAGGGTAGGGTATGTGTCAAATGGCACAGTGCTGGCTCACTGTAATACCATCACTCACCTTTCTGATGCCTAGGAAGTAGTAATTCCCTAAAGGATGCCTGTCACCTACTGCTAGATAACAGATTTTGGTAATATGGTAAATGTCAATGGCTTCATGATAATACCCAGTTTCACAGAATCTGAAAACTTAATAAACAGGAATACACTAAGAATGTGGTCAAAGAAAGAAGTTACTTAAGAAACTAAGGAAAACACAAACCAATTGTCTCCAGTATGACAACTTTTTACTTATGTCATGGAAGTGTTTCCATGGATGACCAAGGCCATTAGATCTATTACTACAAGTACAGCACTCTTATCCAGAAAATTGGCACCATTCGTAATCTTCAGTAGCTTTTTAAATCTAAAAAATATACACTTGAGGGAGTGGAGGGAGGACAATATGATCAAGTTGTTGCATCACATGATTACTGTGTGGCTGTTGGCAACTCAAAGATGGGCCATTTTGATAACTGTTTCTTTCCCTACACTTTAAAGCTTTGGAACTCTCTACCCTATCATTTCTTTCCCATTAACTATGACCCGGCACATTCTAAAACACAGGTTTTTAACTACCTCCAAAATTCATAAATATTTTCCTTGGCTCCCCTATTTCCTTTTCATAATCCTCTCTATATTTCAATTAAGGCCTAGCCTTGATGTGGACTTCTGTCCATGACCGGAGCCAACAACGTAAAAAAAGGAAAAAAATTAGCAATGTGATTACCAGCTTTTAATGCAATGCAACTTCATAAAAACAGCAGGGCCAGGAGATAACTAAAACTATTGAAGACCATGAGGTAGTTTAGGGTATCCTATTTTCCTCAAAGAAAAATATAAAACTTCCATAGGATTAAACCAGAGTAATGTTAACTTCAGTACATTAAAAAAAATACCTGAGAACAGGATGTCTCTTTGAGTTTGTTGTCAAAGACTTTATAGCTCCTGTCAAATATGATGAATGAGGGCATACTTCGAAGTGGATGTTTTCCTTTAGGCACATCTGATATGTATTTTCATCTTCAATTACACGGTATCCATGGCCTATTCTCTCAGCACCAAAGACTTCAACTGCCTAAAAGGATAATGGATGAATACAAAGGTCATTCATAATTCAATCAATTATAGGTCATCTATCACTATTTCAACATACTCAAGGTTCAATCAATTATAGGTCATCTATCACTATTTCAACATACTCAAGGGGCCTAATATACCATGTCTCATGCAGTCCCATGTTCATTAATGGAAAATTATAATGACATATAGTTAAACAGGTAGATTTAAACAAAGTGTCAATGCTTTGCTTAAGAACAAACAGAAGATTCTGGAATGAAAATGCCGAAATCAGTGAAGTGAAATATACTCTGGAATACCTAATCTATGGTAAGTAAACATTATACTGCATTCATCTATGTACTAATCTAGATAGCAATCTAGCTATAGTCACAAGTGCTTCTACCACTCAAACTAAAGTCAAATATGTAAATCAGAGAACATATCAAAAACAAATGAGATAAATGATACAAGTTAAGACACTCAAAAACTCTCAGCTCGCAGTATAACAGAGTTATCTAACCCCTAAATATCCTACTAAATTATCCTTTCCAACCTTCACAATTCACACATTTCAAGTTGTTTTAAAATTGTATTTAACCTTACATTTTCAAAGATATTCATATACAAATGAAAAATATTACTTCAGAACTCCAATACCTTCACTGTAATAACATGCAGATGTATCAGTCCCTGAGGATAGGGCAGAAAGAATACTCCCCATTTATTCCCTGCGTATCATAGAAGGCGACTAAAGGGGGCGGGAGTGGGGGCTGGAAACCCTCCCCTTCATGTATTTCAATTTCTAAAAGGGGAAACAGAAGAAGAAGTCAGGTGGGGAGTGCTCAACCTCCTCAGAGGCTCAGACTGGGGTGTTTAAATATGTGTGGATGTAACCAAGATGAGAAGAAAGGAGAGATAGGTTTGAAGAAAGAAACCTGGATGTTCTGGCTCTGAATGAAACGAAGCTCAAGGAGAAAAGTGGAAGAATGGTTTGGAAACGTCTTGGGAGTGAAGTCAGGGGTTGGTGAGAGGACAAGAGCTAAGGAAGGAGT
>JAYMFT010077791.1:0-14390 GCA_038088735.1 Panulirus argus
CTCTCTCTCTCATATATATATATATATATATATATATATATATATATATATATATATATATATATATATATATTCAACATACCACTTAACTACACGGACAAAAGGCCTGCAGACTTCGTGCAAGATGCAAATACTAGGAAGCAAAGCTAAAAAACGATTAACAGGTTAAGTGTAAAAGCAGCAATTACTGAGAAAAAGGTCCACAGACGGTGTGTGACGTGCAAATACTGCGGGAAGGGCGTTCACAGATTATGTAATTAGCAGTAATCAAGAACCTGACGAGATGAAGGGAGAGGCTCATTAGCAGCCAAGAGCTGTGCGTTGGTTTAGTGTGGGTTTAACGCGCGATTTATCCGCAGAGACGATGTGAGGATAATTCTATTGAAGTTGAGAAGAAAAATAAAAAAAAAAAGTCTGTTCATACGGTAAGAAGTTCATCAACGAGGAAAATTTCTGGCGGAGGAAGAACAGGTTAATGAATAAGAGGAAAAACTCCATTAAGGAAGAAAATCGTCTTAAGATTAGGAAGAAATTTTTCTTTAGGCGAGAAGAATTAATTGGCAGAAAAAAAATATGAAAACATTAGAAATAACAATAACATCCGTTAGAGATGGACAAAAATCCATACAAGTTAAGGGCATCAAATCTGCTTTAGATTAGAAAAATAATCCAATAAAGATCGTTAGAAAAATTCTACGAAACACGAGAGAAAAATTCTACGATCGTAAAGATGAGGGAAAACTCTAAAGTTCTGGGAAAAAAAATATAAATCCATCGAGAAGAAACACAAGTGATGATCGATTAATCAGTTTGCCTCCGAGGCGTGAAAAGAAGGATCGAGGTGAACCTATTTTTTTGGGTGGGATGCCGAAGCGCTCATCAACATACACCTGCTTATTAAGTTACGTGACCATGTGTGTATCTTCACATGCAAATTGTACTAAAATCTCTTTTCTCTTCTAACATTCCCAGGCATCTGGTTGAAGCGGTGTGCTATCAAGAGATGCCTTTTTTTTTACGTCCTCTCCGATTGACCTAAATTACCTGTTCCCTTCAAATGCCTAACTCCTCCTCCTTCTCCTCCTCCTCTCCTTTATTCCCTCTTGCTTCACCAACATTCCCGAAAGTAATCACTGAGGCAATTACATGAAAGCTGATAACATCTGTCCAACATCTCTAGCAGATCACATCGTTTGAGTCAGATCATCACTTAAATCAGACTAAAGTTAGGATATCCCCTAAAAGAAATTACATATCCACGTTAACGTGCGAGACAAGTTGCAACATTATTCGATGCTCAATACGCACAATGAATTCTCTTGGAACATCTGTCGTACAGTTTCCTGATCACAGAAGCAGACTACCAGTGAAACAGATAACCCGGCAGAAGGACCCAAGCAACGAGCAGGTTTTCTTCTTCCTTGCAGCCCAGTAAACAAGTGGGCGGGTAGGCCACGGCTCTCAGAGCCCTCTGGTGGAGGCAGGTGCGAGTGGGGTCGAGCTTATAATGAGAAAGGATGACGACCTCTTTGTTTTGATGTGAAGGTGACACTGTTCTTGCACCAGGCAGAGAGATTGAGAGAGAGTTCTTCTGTTACCTTTCTCTTCGCATGTCCTCGACGCTTGTGTTCGAAGACCCACTTCCACAGTCTCTCTCTCTCTCTCTCCTTTCACCATGATTTTACTCTATGTAAATAGATGCAACTTTTGAACTTTCTTTCCCCAAAAAATATATAAAAAGTGTCTACTTTAACTCATATTGTCCATTCAGTCCACTGTGTAAAACTTCTAGACATTCAGAACAAGCAAAAAATTATACAGCAGCAGAGACGAGAAGCAAAGTCTGAAATCGAATTTATATATATATATATATATATATATATATATATATATATATATATATATATAAACAAATCTGTCAGTTTCCTTCTCTCTCTGTACATACATCGAACTCGTCTAACTTAAAATTCACATTTACACTTAATGAATTAAGGAAGGAAAAATACTGTGGTGAGAAGGTAGGTCCACGTGTTTGGCCTCGTAGCCTCATTCGAGTGCAACGCAACAATCAGAGGTCACTGAAGGGATGAACATTCATTCTGGTGCAACACCAATGCCTTTTACGAATAAAGATAGTTGCCAGAAGGCAGCAAAGTCTGAGGACTTACGTCTGAAGTCCTGGTCAGCAAGCCTATCCTGCATCATGAAGGAGCCCCCTTCATTTTGTATATGGGAGCTGGGAAAGAAAAGTACTCACGGCATTAAAGGATTTCCCCTACTTTTTACACCTTCGTCTAATTCAATTTCTTGCGATAATTCTAAAACCAGTCAGGCTGGAGCCTAGATAGTAAACATCCTGGAGAAGGAGTGACATGGAAGTTGGGGGTTAATGTTAAAGATTTCAGCGGAGGCATTAGTGTTCCCAAACACAGGCTGAGTTATACACGTGTCCCGCCTGAGGATATAAATTTTGTGACGACACTCTTATGGACGGCGACATTGCCGGCTAGAAATTAAAACTGTTGATTCGATTAGTTGACCGGTCACCCAAAGGAAGGACCCTGTTGTGGAAGAAGTTAAAGAACTTGGCAACCTCTCAGTGTGTAGTCACTCAAGATGGCATTGCTGCAGAAGAAGGCAAGGAGCTGAGCACCATCCTAAAATGAGACGGCCCAAGGGCGCATTGCTGTGGAAGAAGTTAAAGGGACTGAACACCGTAGTCAAACAACGCGACTGGATGAAACAAAGTCCCGAGGGAAGTTAGTGGTGAAGGAAAGAGACTCGTTTGGATGTCCTTGTGGGTTCCCGGTGAATGTGGATAATCTTTGTGGTAGTCTTGAGAAATATGTTATGGATATTAAAATAAACCATTTTGAAAGTACCACAAAACATGAATTTTTCCACAGTAATACTCTTAAGTTATAACGGATAAATTCGAATGAATTACCATTTTCTGCTAAAGAAAAAAAATAGCCAGGGTTATGTTTCAAAAGTGAATGAAAGGGAGGTGACCGTTTGGAAGAACAATTTTTACTCTGAAAACCGAAAAAAGTCCCTTAATATACCATCCACCACTAAAAATGTACGTTTGAAATGAGGCATTTTTCGTTCCCTTTTTGGCTACGCACTTCTGGTGGGCTTTGCCCTTGGGCAAATATGTATCATAACCAATGTTATACTTAATAAACTACACCTAACTCTTACCTATATCATGTGTGTTATAGATGAATGTCGTCGTCATGAGAAACTAAAACCGTTTCACCCAGGATAACCTTGCTGAGTAATATAGAAATAACAATTAGTAGAAATCAGATACTTTTTTGTGGATAAAGCTTTCCTTCTAATGCAGCCTAGCGTGAAACACTTAAAAAGATATCTATATGCTGTGATCATGAGGACGAAGATCTTAGTATCAGGCGTCAGATGCAAAGGTGGTTGAGTGAAGTAAGAGACTTGACTAAACACTCACTGCATATCACATAGCAAGTAAAAACAGATGAGGCAATCGCTGTGAGACAAAGCGTCTCAAAGAAAGTGTCAGGCTTCAATCGTTTGCGGGGCAAAATACGGTGACAAACGCTACCCAGAGACCAACAGAGGCTTAGGGAATGTGACCAGCGAGAAACCTGAAAATCAATCAACACTTTGGCACAGCCAATGTTATCAAGACACAGCTCATGCAGGACATGTGCAGTAAGGCCAAAAAGTTTCAATGAGTGCGAATCCAGAATCCTCATTCAGTCAGCTATTAAGCAGTACCACCATCAGTAAATCTCAATCCGTTCCTTGCAGCAAAGGTACGTAATTTTTTCTTTAAACACGATGGAACCTTTTGACATCCGCTGCAATTTGATGACATGCTGGTAGTTCGCTGAACGAAGCCGAAGAGTGAAAAGCTGTTAAGTTTAAACTTCAGGATGTATACTAAAAATTCTATCTGCCAATGACGTGATTAAGCCGGAATGTAGTCGAAAGACAAATTACTCAATAGCTAAAGCATTTCTTGGGGTAAAGTTCCATACAACTAAAAGCGTAAATGAGTAAAAGCGTATAACCGTTAAGTGTTTAGGAGATGCTGCAGTTTACCTGTTAGAAGACACCAGGGGCAATGAATGATATGGAGGACTTAAGTGCTGGAGCGGCCTACGTGCTTCGATGGGGCGAAAAAGTGGTCCTTCAATGGCTTGCAGTCAGATTGTAGAGGCGAACATTTACCAAAAGAGCTGTACAGTTTCTATCGACGGGTTACATGGGGATCAAAAAGATAAAGATTTCATCAGCAGAAAGAAATACAGAAAGGTTAGTAGAAACGCCTCGAGCCTACCAAGAACGTGCAGTCGGCTTCGCCGTTTGCTAAGCTTTTAGGAGCAAGAAGATTATCGCCATCTTTCATAAATCTGGAACTTCAGTAGAATACAACAGACTTCTTGTGGGTAGAAGCACAAATTTGCTACAGCGGTGCTAGAGAGAATGGTTTTAGTTATGGCATTTCCGTACCTCTTGAAGCAGGTCTCGGACGGCATGGGTTCTTCACCAGTGACAACGTGGAGTTCGCCGAAGATACTCCTGATGGAAAGCCTACCCTACACGCCACTGCCACGGCCACACATCATAAGTTTCAACTCCATAACGAGGTATCAGAGCATGAGCTCACAGGTATAAGCTTTGAGGCACTTAGTGAAAGAACTTCCCGTCTCATTACGACATTCCTAGATCAACATAGGTCAAGAAGGATTCGAAAAAGCCCTACATACGCGACCCTCAGGGCGAGAGAAGGTCTGCCAACATCGAATGCATTAATACCCGGGAGTGAACGCTGACAAAATCCCATAAGCATTTCATGGAAGAACACGTGTCGACGTTGGAAGATGAACTCCGCAGCGAAACTGGTCTTACTCAGAACAACATACCGACCTGGTCTGATTACCACTCATGCACGAATACGCAATTAACACAGACACGAGTTAGAACACAGTGACTCAAACCTACATGCCTGCCTCCCACACACGAGAGGCAGACGTTACTGACGGCACTCATACAAGACCCTGAGATATCAAGACGGAAGTGGTTGACCCTGGCTCTAAGGCTGTAATTTCCCTCCACATGGCCTCTTTCAATCCTGCAAAGCACCTGCTGATAGCTAAACAAGACCAGGATCACATCACACATATTTTTCGATAAGGAGAACTCCATACCGTAATGGCAGGACTCCGTCGTATTGGGCGTACATACCTCGAGAATAGTGGAATCGACTTTTCCAGGACCGAATCCAATTTGCTTGGGCCAGATAGGGCCGCTACACGCGCTCCTTCTCTCACTCGGCCGCTACACGCGCTCCTTCTCTCACTCACCTGAAAGTGTGCAGGCCAAGAATACACGGTTAAACCTGAACGTGTGAAAGGAAAATTAACTGTACAGGCCAACGTTTAGGTGTGTACTGGGTAATTAATTTTCCATTCAGCTCGTCCAGTTTTAGCTTGCACAGTTAAAACTGAGAGCACTGTTGTTAAAAAAAAAGAAATGACCACCCCTTTCAGATTGGCAGTTGTGTAAGGGAGTATTACCAATGGAAAAGTTAACGGTTTTGAGCACCCTCCCAGTGTGGAGTCCACCAGGTATGCGATGCCCTGGGTCCCGTTAGGGGACAGATAGCCCTCCCAGTATGGGATTGCTTGTGGGAAATTTGCTGAAGGATAAATCTAAGGGACAGAACAACTTCCTAGTGTGGGGTCGACCAGGGTACCGTTGCTTTGGAAGAAGATAAGGGACTAACCACCTTTCCAGTGATGGTTCTTTTCTTCATCCAAATCACAACTTGTGATTTTTTTAAGACTACTCACAGCACTCAAACCTTTAAAATATTCATCATTTCAATTTTTCTCTTTTTTCATTTACTTCCCTTACTTTCCACCTTTCTTTCATTCATTACTTCGAGTTTCCCCTCTGTTATATGCTTACCAACTCACTCATTACGTGGGGCAAGCTTCTGCCACAGATCGGAACCCACAAACACAAAATTTCGGCCGACGTTACAACTGTTCGTGTTGTGGGTCCTCGCCACCCAACGAGATGATAGGTCAGTCAATGGTTTGTCTGTGACCATTCAACAAGACTGACCTATGAGGTGAAAGCGTAAAGGCTGTACTCAGCAAAGGGAGCCATTCCACCGACGAAGGCGACCTACCTTGAGCCTGTAGGGAGAGAGAAGAGAAGGGTTAGTGCTGACCCAATTGGACACAAACTTCACAGTCTCCTTACTCCTTCATACTTCAACTAGCCTCATGCTCACACGCTTGGCCTCATACTCTCAAACCTGGCCTCACACACACACACAAATACACACACACACACACACACACACGCACACCTGGCTTTTACCTAATTCAACCTGGCAAAAACAATTGATGTAAGTAAACTCAACAAGATAGCACACTTGAACATGATATGCACAAGTATATGACAATTTTTGTAAACAGACAGTCTGCTATTTAACTGAATAAATCAGACACTTTGTAGGAACACTAAAGAATAACATAGACTATCATCTGTTTTTTCACCTTACCAAACGTGTCCTAATCCTACTGTCCACTGCCCTCTCATCTAACACAACCCAGATTCAAGAACAGTAAAACTTCGTACGGTGAAATACTACTATACGTGTAGACATGGCACTTGTGAGAATACTTACGACGGGCATAGCTGACTCTCAGACTTTTGTGATAGAATCTGAATCGTCAGGGCAAGCAGCGAGCTCATGAAACGATTCATTCCGATCAGACCATCTCTTCTTTTCTCATTTAATTACCCATTTAAATGCAATGCTTACCAACTGGACGAACGAAGATTCAACATTTTAGTTCCTCGGGTCCCATAACCTTAAAAAGTTATATGTCTTTAAAAGTTTCAGCAAGTGAGAAACTACGATTGTGGCCTACCCTAAGGGTGGACAAGTGCGTTATCAGGAGAATTACATCCTAGGAAAAGGAATGTATCGGCTTCTTTACCCATAATACCATCGATCGTTTCTAACAGTTCACAGAGCGATGTCTGACAGCACAACGAAGTACCTCTTAGGTACTGAGCCTCTGCAGGTCTTCCCTCCTCCCGTCTCAAACAAGTACTCGTGTTCATGGGTGTTTTTTTTAGGTCGGCAGCAACGGCTCAAGGCCAGCGGTAGCGGGAGACTGGGGACAGCGCGTCTGGCAAAGCTCCCGTAGGAGTTCCTATATCTGAAACTAGAGGGAATAGTCGGCGGTGATAACAGCCCGCACTGGAGGCGGTCTTATGGTGCCTGGCTGCCATTCAGCGCTCAAGCAGTCGTATGCAAGAGGGGTACTAAAGTGACCTACACTGACCTTGCAGTTATTGTACTTGAAAGGATAAGTTGTGGTCTTCCAGGTATTAAGTCGTCGCACCTCAAAGGTTTATTACACTCATCGGGTTAAAGTTCTTTTACTTAAGGGACTTAAATCATCGTCCTCAAGCATTATTTATTTATTCCAGTAGAGTAAGTATTGTACTTATGGGAAGAACTTATCGTAGTCAGAGGATTGAGCTGCCGAACTTTTAAAGGAGTGGATTCTGCATTCTCGAATGATTTTAAAGTTCTCTTAAGGTAATGGATTATTCTGCCCTGCGGACTTAAGTTAGTGTGCTCAACACGTTAAGTCATCACATCCGAAAATTTTCCCTTGTTCTCATGATGGTACAGTGTCCCACATCAAGAAAACGAGTTAGAAAAAAGAAAACATTCATTTTCTGTCCTCACCCGCAGGTCTTCTTTTGTCATTTCGTGCGGACTTAACTTGGCCCCATTACCAATGCAAAATATAAGACCTTTCATTAACAATTTCAAACTTTACATTCCTAATACGAAACTGGATAATGCATAATAAAATACGCAAATCAAGATGAATATAATGAAAATATTGCTGTATAAATGCATTTAGCTCTGTATCTAAGGAACAACCGTTTTACAGACATTATGTTCTGTTCCCCTAAAATGACGTAAGAATACACCCTGAACCCGTATTACACCTATACTTATCATTCCCAGTTTCATGGGGAACGACACACATTTTTCCTAGAGTTTGAAAGGCGTCCCAGACCTATTCCCCAAAAGGTGAATAAAAATGATTACTTTACCAATCCAATACTCATATTAAGAATGTGTCTACCCCCGATTACTTTAGCATTCAATATGTGCTAGCCACCCTGAAAATGTTTTTACAGTAATATTTTCTACCCAAGATGTTTTTCTTTTTTTCCTCCCAAAGGTCAAACATACATTTCCTTTCCCGCATTTATCAGTTCAGTGTCCCCAGTTCAAACAGCACGTTACATACCATCGCGTTGATAGGTTACCGAGTGAGGTTACATAAAAGAAATATCGTGTCTGACAACCATAAATGTCTGGCCTATTTCGCGTTCTACTTATCTATTTTCAGGCGGCTGTCAAGCCAAAGTAGAATGTAACATTCTTCAGTAATTGCTGTCTGAGTTGCTCCGGATGTGGTGGTGGTTACAAGTGGGGAATACTCAGACGAGTTTTGGCTAAGTGTGGTACTACCTTGCTGCCGTGCACGCAGGAAGCTGCACCATTTACATGTACACCGAGCAAATAAATCATCTTTACGGGTGAATCATGAACGAAGACTACGACTCGTGTTGTCTCGGTAGGGATGCTTGCTTAGCGTGAGTGCGAGACGCATTTGTAAATCATTTTGGTAGCTGCTCTAGATATTGATTATTCTCTAAATAGACCATTACTAAGATGCATTATAACTTTTTAAAAACATCATACTCTACACTGTACGCTTTGTATCGAGCACACTGATAAATATATGCAAGAAAAGCAGGGATGCCACTGTGACTCAAGACCCTTAAGGATTCTTGACAAAATCCTTCGTCCGTTATTTAATTGTGTCTTACACAAAAATGTATAGATAGTTATTCTTTGTGTGTGTAACTCTTAAGTAAATACAGACTCACTTCAGCATACTATACAATCCTGAACATCATCCGGACGTCGCAAGAGTTAGTACAGCAGTAATGTAGAAATTCTTACAATCGCCGAAACTTTGTCAATTATTTTGCCAGCCTAACATCTGGACTCCACTCACCTATATCTTACAGCTACATTCCTCCCACGCCCGTCCAACTGACCATTTCTCTCCAGCTACAGACCTGACTGTCCTCGGGCGGTGAATATCAGCACTGGCAGCTAACATTATGCTCCTGTTCCATTTTTCAGATCAGGATGAGCGAGCACCGTGTCAGTAGGAGGCCGGGCCGCCAGCGAGCGAGCCAGTATCATCCCACCAGGAGACCTGCCAACTACTGAGCCAAGACCTCCTATGCTGAGAATGTTTAAAACCTAAATAGATAAATTTCAAGGGAAGAAGAAGGAGGAGGGGGGTCGTCGCCAAGTGATTGATCCTTTGCTTTGAGGTCAGAGGCCTGCATCGTGGTGCGGGTTTAGACTGCATTGCTGCTCTTTTCAACAAGGAATGAATTTTGGCCGCGCTACGCAACCCAATGTATTCCTTTAAGGTTTTACTCCCCTTCATAGGTTTCAGATCACTACTCCGACAGGTGAACACCCGAAATAAGTGACGAAATTATGTCTATATCTGTAGTCAGTCTACTTTTTCCCTGGTTCTGGAAGTAGTGTAGCTACAAGAGCCTTTAGGAACGCCCTGGGTAACACCAGGACTCGTTTGCAGAAATCGTTCCTAGGGTTATCATAATTAACCTGAAATAAGGAAATAAATCTTTAATTCGAATAGGTCCAAAAATAACCTTCGTGAAGAAGCTGCATGATACTATGGCCAATGTACTGGGATGTTTCGCATTCACCTTCAGGCTGAAGTGCGTTTAAGAGTTTCCTGAAAGTAATAGCCCCAAGGGCAAAAGAACGGGATAGGATGATACAACGTGAGGAAGAACACTGCTGAATAATTTGGTAAGAGGGAAGGTAAGAGGGCAAAGGTTCAAAAGTGGAAAAAAAAAGATGATTATCTGATCATAATGACCTGAAAGCCAAGGGAAAAGTTATCACGACATGAATAGGAGAGGTGAAGATAAAAGAGAAGTTTGGCCCGAGATGAATCCATAAAACTGGACCTGCTATCAGGCAAAACGCCTAAGCAGAATAATTCCACTACGGTTACAAATATATTTGATGATATGATCAAGTGATGCCGCTACTGTAGAGATAAGTGAAGGTGGGTGTGATAAAGAAAAAAGCTTTCGTAAAAGACGTAAAACACACAAGTTTCGTCACTGTAGTGCGGGCCTGTTCGTTAATCGGCTTAATTGAAACTGTGAACTTTATGGCTTCGTTGTGACGGTTACCTTATTTAGTGAAAGAGAGTAAAACGTTTTGGGTAGGCAGGTAGGTAAGGAGAAGCGATCGGTGTTTTCCTAAATCCTGGTACGTAAACACAGGTGTTACAGGCGAGAGAGTAGTAATATTAATGACCACCAACATGTCCATGTGATATACATAGTTTCTCTGCCAAGAATTAGTTCAGCCGTTCAGTTTACATTACGACTAAAATGATCAAAATGGATAACAAATATCTTCGCGCTACAAAACCATTCTTTTTTTCTCTTGCTTCTAGAGTAGATTTTAAATCTGAGACGAAGTGTAATCTACAGATAATCTCTATAGTCTTCATTGTTACACAAAAAGGATATAAAAGACAAAAATCGGTCCCATTATATTATTCAAGAATGGTTTAATGGTTGGAATCATCTAAAGATGCGTAGTCTTTTGTTGTATTTTCAACAGTGACGAGAGGAGTGAGGAAGAGAGGAAAGTGCTCTGAGATGTGCGAGTGCGTCAGCAATTTTGATACTAGGGATCGAGTATTAATGATAGGTTGTTTCAATACAAGAGTGGGCGATGAGACAGTAATAAAGTGGCATATGTGATGCCTGTTATAAATTTAAAAAAGAAATGGTAAACAGCTTGTAGAGATGTGTAATAAAAAAGATGGGTGACTGGGATCATCTTTTTTAAAATGGATTCATACACAAGAGTACGTGGGCAAGTGGGACTGGAGTCACCGTGCATTATCAGATTACGTACTGAAGGTCAGGCATGCACAGGAGAGACCGTTGGATGTTTTATCATCTGAAATGGGAATCTGGTGGCATGCCTGATCACTTCTTGGTAAAGACGAGTGTCAGAGACTGTAGCAGGTAAGAAAAAAGTAAGTAACATGGGAAGAGGGTGGTTAAAGTGAGCGAACTTGGAAGGGAGTCTGGCTGAAGAAAGCCATATCGTGAGAGTAAACGAAACTAGCGGAGATGGCGAGCAGAATGTATTTAGGGAAGTAATGATTACATGTGCGGGTAAAGTGTGTGGTACGTGGAAGGTGAGAAGTGGGCGTTTGAAAAAGGGGAGCGAGTGGTGGGACGAGAACAGTAAGTTGCTAGTGAAACGGAAAAGAGGACTGTATGGATGATGTTGTCATGGAAGGGGTGCAAGCGATTGGAAGACGTAAAAGAGAAAGCGACAGGAGGTGGAGAGTAAGGGGCAAGGACTGAAGAAGGAAAATTGGAGAAAGTATCGGCAAACTTCAGGGAGAAAGAGATGATGTTTTGGAAGATGAACCGTACGAGAACAAATGAGAAAACTAATGAAGGGAGCTAATGAAGAGTGGTAACAGTTGAAAGCGATGTAAAGAGGTGGAGTGAATACTTTGAAGAACTCTCGTATGTGTTAGATGACATGATGACAGAGTTTGGTTAGTTAAGAAGAAGAAGCATGCAGAGCGAGAATGTCATGTGAATATCTTGATGAAAAGATAAGAGGTGGAGAAAGCCTTGCGCAAGACGAAGTGTGGCAAAATGGTTTGAGTGGATGGGACTGCATATGAACTTCTCAAAAAAGGCAGCGAGTCTGTTGTTGATTAGTTGATCAAGATTTTCAAGGTATGTATGACACAAGGTTCATACTCGTAAGAGGTTATCTCCGAGATGCTCCACGGCAGTATATCATTGTGGAAAAAAGCGGAACAATACGACCTAGAGACATCAGCACTGCTCGAAGGTCACACTTATAGTGCATTTTCCAAGGTGGATCAACTGTTTTCGAGGGCACAAAACTCGCTCCAAGATCACACTTAACACGGTACCTTCCGAGGTACAAGAGTGACGATGTCATAGTTCAGGTCCCTGTACACATTTATCCTCGTCTCTTCGAGCCGAAGCCCACCTCATTAACCTTGCCTAATGGAAAACAGTAAATGAAACCCCTTACCAATGGCTCATATCGCTTCCCAGGTTATTACTTCAGCCTGTGTCCTTACTGAATCTTAAGGTCCGATCATCAACGAGAACTCCAAAGCAAGAGTTACCTAATGAAAAACAGTAAATGAAATCCCTTACCACTGGCTTAAATCGTTTCCTAGATCATAACTTTAGCCTCTTTCCTTATTGGATCTTAGGGTCATCAACGAGAACTTCAGTGAAAGAGTATAAGAGAAGAATCACATGGGAATATCTGTACGTGAAGCTTAAACTCGACTGTAAACCACAGACGTTAAAAAAAAGTTTACATTGGATAATGCACGCCAACGTACAGAGGGCCAGGAGGGTCACCGTTTGAAGTATAGGCCCCAGACACGAGACGTTTCTCTCCCAAGGATCGTCGAGGACACACTGAAGGCCTCAAGACACTTCCAGACGGATGTTATCAACTTACGGCACTACACTCGGGTTAGCGGCGAGAGAGATGCAAGCGTCATCTACCTTACTATATCTGGCCTAAGTAACCAAGATTAACTTTGATAAAGTTTTCTTTCGTTCAACCTACGCAGGATAGAAGAGGAAAAAGACATGGAAAAGAGAACAACACAAGCGTACCTAACAGTCGCAGCTTCAGTCATTTTTTTCATTTTGTTGATGGTCGTTTCTTTGCCTTTCTTGTTTTCATCCAAACGCGTCAGCCGCCTTGGCGAGGTAGCGTCAAGAACTAACAAACAATCGCATCATTTCAAAGTATCCAGTCCAATCACTCTCTTCGAGTTCGACCCTTAAGCACGACGGTGCGAACATTTAGCACCTCCGTGGTGGTGTAGCGGTAACCATTTCTGGGTTGAGCCCGCACAGGTAGTCTATCCACTGGCCACCCAGCTGTTCCTCCTCCTCTGAGGACTGGTTGGTAAAATGGGTACTTAGCTTAGGCTAGGGTGTATATATATATATATATATATATATATATATATATATATACCTTGGGATAAGGAGGAAAGAATACTTCCCACTATTCCACCGCGCGTCGTAGAAGGCGACTAAAGGGGCGGGAGCTGGGGGCTGAGAATCTTCCCCTTCTTGTTTTTCAGTTTTTAAAAAGGGAAGCAGAAGAAGGAGTAAAGCGAGGAGTGCTCATCCTCCTCGAAGGCTCAGACTGGGGTGTCTGAATGTGTGTAGATGTAACCAAGATGAGAAGAATGGAGAGATAAGTAGTATGTTTGAGGAAAGAAACCTGGATATTCTGGCTCGGAGTGAAACGAAGTTTAAAGGTAAAGGGAAAGAATGGTTTGGAAACGTCTTGGGAGTGGAGTCAGGAGAAGAGCTAAGGAAGGAATAGCACTACTTGTGAAGCAGGAGTTGTGGGAGTATGTTATAGAGTGTAAGGAAGTAAATTCCAGATTGATGTGGGTACAACTGAAGTGAATGGTGAGCGATGGGTGATCATTGGTACTTATGCACCTGGTCATGAGAAGAAAGATCTTGAGAGGCAAGTGTTTTGGGAGTAGCTAATAGAGAGTGTCAGCAGTTTTGGTGCACGAAACCGGGTATTTGTGATGGTTGACTTAAATGTGAAGGTGAGTAATGTGGCAGTTGAGGGTTTAACTGGTGCACATGGGGTATTCAGTGTTGTGAATGGAAACGGTGAAGAGCTCGTGGATCTGCTTGCTGAAAAAAGACTGGTTATTGGGAATACGTGGTTTAGAAAGAGAGAGATTCACAAGTATACGTATGTGAGTAGGAAAGATGGTCAACGGGCATGATTAGATTACGTATTAATTGATAGGTGTGTAAAAGAGTCTTTTGGGTGTAAATGTGCTGAGAGGGGCAGCTGGTGGGCTGTCTGATCATTCTCGTGAAGGCGAAGGTGAAGATTTGTAGAGGTTTTCAAAAAATAAAGAGAGAATGTCGAGGAGAGAGTGGTGAGAGTAAGTGAGCTTCGAAAGAAGACTTGTGTGAAGAAATATCAGAAGAGATTGAATGTAGATTGGCAAATGGTGAGAGCAAATGAAGTGAGGAGAGTGGGTGAAGAATGGCATGTATTCAGGAAAGCAGTGATGGCATGTGCAAGAGATGCATGTGGTATGAGAAAGGTGGGAGGTGGGCAGATTAGGAAGGGTAGTGAG
>JAYMFT010077802.1:0-14389 GCA_038088735.1 Panulirus argus
TTTCACCTTTATTATATATATATATATATATATATATATATATATATATATATACAGGATATTATCCCTGCCAGTGGTGCAGGTGTAAGTGTAGGTGGGTGGAAGGGTTGAGTGCGGTAGGGTTCGTGTGTGGTGCAGAGCCCAAGGTCGCCACCCACGCTACCTGCACCAGGAACGGAGCCTGGCACCTGCTGGTTCCTCATGTCACCAGCCACAGCGCAGCTCGGTCATCTCTGCTAGTGCCACCCCAGCAGGAGGGTGAGGGAGATGGGGAAGCAAGTGAGGGTCAGTCCAGAGAAATGAGATGAGAGACAAGGGAGAGCGAGCACGCGCAGAGGGAAGGCTGACGCTGCTGACGCCTGGAGTCACTCCTCTCCTGCCTGGGGTGTACTTTCCGAGGATGTCTGACCAAGATACTGCAGGCACCCCCTTGCCCGCGCTTGAAACGGGAGAAATCTATTAGATAACGAGAGGCCTGATGAGCGACCGCCTTGGGGAGGGCCATCAAGTGGTCGGGGCCACCCCAGGCCCGGCGCCACGGGAAGTACACAAGCCCCGCCGGCAACACAAACAACCCCCAGAATAAACACTAAATATCACGAAGGAAAATATAATTATATGATAATACAAAGATATCATACCGAACGCTTGTCATCTTGCGTAAGGTTAAGCAACGTTGGGGACTGTCTCCATGTTGTGTGTTGGTGGGGGGTGGGGGGCAATGATGGTGTCAGTGACCTTGTGGGGCTGACGTCTGACGTCTGCTACCCTCAGAACACCAGCTCTGGCTGACGCATCACCCCGCCCTTCATTGTCTGACACACTGCCTCACCCTTCACAGCTGACACAATCAAATATACATCTTCACTATATTCACGAACCCCAGAGTCTCTTGCCCGACCAGAACATCGGCACCCGACACACTGGGGTGTATAGTTATCACCCGTCAGGGCACACGTGGAGAGGGGTACAGTGGGGGGGGGGGCACGGTGCCAGGGAACCCCGTAAGGAGACCGGCACCTTCCTCACCGCGCCACACGCGATCCTTTCGGCTGTTACACCCAGCTGCTGCTTCCACCTGCCTCCTCTCTCTCCAGGAGGATCCCCAGCCTCAGGGCCGCTTTGGGGCAAGCGCTGATATGGCTGCGGGTCAGCTGTCGATTCGCCCTGAGTATCGAACGCTTGAGGGACACAAGTTCTCTGTGGCAGTGCACGTTCCTTTGTCACTTCATTGGAAGTTACGCTACTTTCATATGCAAATCGCGATTACTTAGGTCGTCATGCGTGAAGTACAGGTGTTAGTGCAGAGTCGTCATGCGGGATGTAGTGGTGTCAGTGCAGGGTCGTCATGCATGAGGTAGTGGTGTCAGTGCAGGGTCGTCATGCATGAGGGGCCGGGGTCGTCATGCGTGAGGTGCTGGAGTCAGTGCAGGGTCGTCATGCGTGAGGAAGTCGTGTTTGGACGAGGATCACAAGCCAAACTTTCGTTTCCAAGTCACCACTTGAGCTGGTCATCTCCCGGGCAAACTTTGATTTCATGACTGTAAACCAGTTTCCCTGAGCCCTTGTCACTCGTGGCAAAAAAAAGAAAGAAGAAGCCATAAAAGATTGTTCGGAGTTCTTGACTAAATACCTGATGAGAAATCACGGAAGATTTACACACACAAAAGGATCATAAAACGATTTTCAAACAGCGTTTCAACACGACCCGTTTAGTGTAAACATCGGGTCTGTGTGAGCGCTGACTGAGCCATCAGGCGACCAACAGCGGCAAAAAAGTTAACATAAATCAAGTTTCGCTCAGAAAAAGTTTCACGCTGGTGTCCCGCTGGCTGTGTGCAGGATGTTCCCTGGCGCCAGAACTCCTTCCCCAGGGGGTCGTGGGAGGAGGGGGCAGAGGTCACTGTGGGAGGGAGGGGTCAAGGGGCGAAGAAAGTCTGTTGGAGGAGGGAGAGAGGGAGGGAGGAGGGAAGGAGGAGGAAGGCTGGAGGATCACCATCGGGATTTCAGGGGAGCGCGGTCGAAGCGGCTGTTGGTCCAGCCGCTTCCCTTCCACTCGAAGTAGCGTGATATCGACTCCCTAGGAGGCTGTCTGTGGGCGTCCACGGGCGCTTGTGCTGGGAGAAGGTCTGGGTGGCCGGGAGAGAGAGAGAGAGGAGAGTGAGCGTTGACCCCATCAGCTTCATGTCTCAGGAGCGAGTGTCAGCAGGTGAATAGATCGCCAGACACCTCAGCTGTCAGCAGCTGATAACACGATAATATAAAGTAAAACAAGACTCTTGAGCACTGTATCGTAAGACCCGTGAGGAAACAGTTGCGCGTGTACCGCACCGTCTCGACCCACCGCAATCGACCCTGAGATTACGGGCAAGACGACCGCAGTGCCGGGCGTCCCTTCCTGATCACAATTTCTATTTCGTGTGAGAATTTGCCGGGAATTTTCTTGTACGTATAAACATTAGGATTAGTGTCGTCTCTCGAATAAGATCAAAGATATCTCGGAGTTTATTTCTATGTAGTCATATGCACAGAAATGAGAGTTCCCTGCGTAGCGCTAGCTGTGATACTACTACTAATACTACTGCTACTATGAGAACTACTACCAATGATAATGACAATGTACTGAATGGGTGAAGCCAAAGACTAAAGAAGTGCGAAGAAAATACACCCAATACAGAGAGTGAGACTATTGAAAGTGGGTAAGGTTCAAGAGACAGTGTTTACACACACATTAGATTGGCAGTCTCGCGATTAATGATGATGTTCATGATAGCTGGGACGGGCCTGGTCGTGTATCGATAAGGCTGAGGTGCCAAACTGCTACTCGGAGACGAGGGATCTTTAGAGACAGGAGGCAACGGTGTTGAGTATGCAGCACTAGCTTCATATCGGCTTTAAGTGAGGTGCAGGTGATGGGTGGGGAGAGTTAGGTGGACCAGAGTGCTCAGCGCCTCTTGGTGGGTGAAGTGAGAGCGACCGGGGATGATCTGTAAGCCGTTTTTCTCCACTCTCCTCAGTCCGTAGTAGATGAGGAGGAGAGCCAAGCGAGGGAGACATACCGTGGCCAGTTTGGGAAGGATGGAAGTTGTTTGTATGTTCCTGAGGTCAGACGCCGGGAATTCGAGTGTTTTGACTCGTTAGAAAATGTGGAGAGGATGTCCATGCCGACGTGTTCTTCTGGCATGATAAATTGCCAAGAGTGACACAGAAGCTGGAGGGCTGAGCGTCGTGGGTGACACTGGGGCCCAGTGAGGCAGTAATGGTTAGGACAAGGATGGAGGCGAGGCTGGTGTGCATGGCTGTGGGTTTGGTCTATTTGATTTTTTTATTTTTGCCTGACGAGCGGTTGATTTATGTTCAGTCCTACCCATCCTGTGGGCGGGCGGTGGCGCGGCCGAGGATACAGAGTACGCAAAAGGGCCAGAGACTGGGAGGTGGTAACGTTGGTGGTGGTGGTCCCGCTCTGGAGGATGTTAGCAGCGTTCTGAAGGACGATGTAGTCGGGGCAGCTGTTGCCAGTGTTGACAAGAATGGTAGAATTGTTGACGTACTTCCATCGTTTATAAGGATGAGGAAACACGAATCCCAAATTCGTGCCCTTTGGCACGCCACAGGCCAGAGACTGGAAGGAGGAAATGGCTCGTGGAAAGCGTGTAGCCTCACTCCACTCACCGAGGAAGCCTGCAAAACGAGGGATGACACTCTACAGCAGCCCAGTGCTAATGACTGTGTTGATTATGTCGTGAGCCATGGAGGGATGTGGCTGTCCTGCGCTGACGACTTTTCTGGTTTGGGTAGGAAGCTCCTGCTGGTCCTCTGCTGTTGCTGAGGTGGCGGTAATAGTACTATTGAGCCTTGGAATGAGAGTAGGAAGTGTGAAGACAGATGCAGGGACGCCAGGTACAGCACTCTGGGTCGTGTAGAATGTATGCACTACAGGTTCACTCAGTGCTCGAGGACTTTGGCGTACTGCAAACTGTAGGGTGATAGTGCAGAGGTAATCTTTCCCTCACCTCAGATTGGCTGGACGTCTCCTAACCCCCGACCACACTGGCTGGCTGGACCCCTGCCCCTCACGGCCAGACACGAGCGTCGACAAACACCCCGCTTGACCGACGCTTGTGTCAACAATCACCTCCTGTGTGTCAACTGATTGTTTGACGCGCAGGCCGGGACCAACACGGCGCTCTCCCCAAGTGATGATGTCGCCCGCCAGAGCGGCGACCACACGCCCTCCCGATACCTAAGTGAGTGTTGTGCACCCGCAGGAGAGAGAGAGAGAGAGAGAGAGAGGCAAAGTCAGGTCGGTGGTGTGGGAGGCTAGAGCCAGGGTTGTGATAGAGGCAGCGAAAGGCGTGTCAGGACACACTTGTCATTATAGTGTTGGGTACATTTGTTGTCTTTTATTCTATCCTCCATTTTAAGAGGCAGTTGTGAGAAGCTCTCCATCAGACCACTTAGGAGGGTGGAGGCGATAACGAGCATATCAAATGATGACCTTACCATAAGCAGGGTATTTTACCCTTACGCATTACGACATATCTATAAAACTATCGTGAAAAAAATGATCTCGAAAGATTACCAGGACCCAGAATTGACTACACGTTATCGCTCATGAGAGATGGGATGTGAAGGTCTCTCATAAGTGTGATCCCAACTCCCATACATCGATCACACTGGATGAAGTGTGAAAATACAAAGTGATTCAAACAGCAACAGACCAGTGGGTCTTCTCATTGCTGTTTGTCGCCATGGAAAAGGTCAGAAACTCGTAAATACTTTTCCACTCCCCACAAACCAAAACCATACACCATTACAGAACTCATCTTCCCCTGTCCTACCCCTACCCCTCCTCTATAACTACCCCTATTAAGAGAGAGAGAGAGAGAGAGAAAGAGAGAGAGAGAGAGAGAGAGAGAGAGAGAGAGAGAGTTTAGTATAAGATTTGAAACACAAACTGGAAACCTGTAAGCTTATAGTGCAACTAAGGGGACGCAAAAATGTCAGTCATGGACTTCAAACGAGGTGTTTGTGTGTGTGTGTGTGTGTGTTTGAAGCGTGTCCGTAATCGTACATGTGGCGCTGCTCTCGGCTGCTGTTACTGGTCAATCAGTCCATAAATAAACAAAACAGTTGAGGAAAATTTTCTTTACCACAATGGAAGAAACGCTAGGAAGGAAGAGGAGAAAGTTCTGTTGGTCTGCTGTCTCCCTGTTTGTCCCAGTTAAATAACCCGGAGAAAAAAAAAATAGAATGAAGCGCAGTTCTAAGAGTTAAGATCTCAGCCTCAAGTGTGTCAGATCTCATCAACACAGCGCAAGGACCCGACAGGAAGTGCAGACAGAATCCAAGCAAGTCACACAAGCTGGATATTACGTATGAGTTAGTGAGCCTTGGTGACCTAGGCAGACGACCTCTGCTGGGAGGTCGGATGAGGAGATGTGTTGAGACAGAAAGACAAGACCATAATTACAGGGCGATGGGGCCACATGACTGCTTCATTGTGGCTAGACTCCATCCTGAGGGATGATATGAGAGCCCCTGACGCGAATGGCACAAAGAAGTCTCTTTTGAGAGTCTAGCAGTTTCAGAATAGCCCGATTGCTATCACATCTCTACACCTCCTGACAGGCTCATCTATTCGCACGTTTTATCCTCAGCGGAGCAACACTTAAGTAATACGAGGCTCACGTGGGGAGGGGGAGGGGTTGCTGCCTGTGGCTCCCCAAGACACGTGGGGGAAGATATGATCGCCATGAGGGTCCTGGGGAGGCCTTCGCATAGCTGGCTGCAGCACATCACACATGACATGCATCATGACACCTCACGTCCATTCTAATTGTTTAAGTAAGCTGACGGTGTCTAAAGCGAAGTGGTAACGTGAGCTACTTAATTGCCACCAAGGGAAGATAATCACTATGTAAACGTGGGCTCCTCAAGCGGACTATTGAAGAGGCTGCTGATAAAGGCGGAGTGAGGGTCGGATGTCGTGCTCTGTGAGGGAAGGACACGCCATCTCACCCTAGGGCACGCCCGCTGCCCATGCCACGCCTCCCGACCTAACACACTAATGCTTCCCCTACACCATTCACTATTCGTATGAAGCAAAAGTAGACGAGTTTTCACACACTCTTGACTCTGGTGCAGCCGAGAACCGTCGCTCGGACGGCCGAGATCAGAACAGAGGAGACTACAGGCTGGAGCCGGCCACTCGTGATGTATTTAGACAGCCTTATTAACCCCTGGTGCCGGTGGTATCCAGTTATGACTGGTAGAACGACCCGCTCTCGCTCAACTGTGAACCAGCAACACTCAAGATAGCCAGTCTAACCACCATCCATACTTAACTGCCAGTTGTTACAACTATCGCTAATCATAATTACTCGAGGACTTAACTGCCGTCACTTATAATTGCTACCATTGTTTTCTACCAACAAGTAAAAATGGGATAAGAGAGTGTGATTAACACCAGACATAATTGCCAACAGTAATAACTACCCGGCAGACATTATAACCACCAGATGATGATACCGTTATAACTACTGAACGAAATAATTGCCAAGATAAATAATTCACCCCTCTCTTGTAACTTCGACCAGACATAACTACCACTAGACTTGATTGTCATGAGACACAGCTAATACTAGATATGCACAGCCACCAAACATGACTGCCATAAGACATACTACTACCATACATGACTACCGTAATACCTAATTACCACCAGACTTGACTGCCATGAGATATAAGTACCACAAAACATGACCACCATGGGACATTATTACCACCAATCATGACTACCATGAGCCATAACTACCATAACTGTCATGAGATAAAACTACCACCAGGTTTGGCTGCCATAAGCCATAACTTCCATTGGACATAACTACCAAGAACCATAACTATTTCCAGAAATGGCTACATAACTACAACTACACGCGGCTGCCAAGAACCGTAACTACACCGGATATGACTATCTTGAACTATAACTACCGACTGACATGACTACTTTGAGACATAACTACCCCAGACATGGCTTTCATGAGGCAAAGCTGCCAGCAGACATGATTACAATTGGATAAGTATCGGCACGCATAACTGCCATGAGACATAACTATCATGAGATACAACAACCTCTAGATATAACTACCATGTGATCTGACAACCAGCGGACATAACAACCATTAGATATGACTATAATGAGATCGTCAGGCCGAACTGACGCAGGGAATCGCAGTCCCTAAAAGTAGATATCACGAGACATAATCCCACTAGACGCGATTATAACCATCGCTACACACAAGTGCAACCAAAAGTAATTGTTACCAGGCACAGCTACCGCTAGCACTACTCTGTCTCAAGACGAAACAAAATCAACACGAGCAGATCCATCTCTCATCATAATAGGATGCATATAGAGTCATACAGTTTCACTAAGAGAATTACTAGACACCTAGATGTTGTTGTTACCCGACTCAGGCTGGGCTGCAGACAGATACCGAAGGGAGTTTGCCCCTCCAGCTGATACTGAACACACTAAACTTTGACATCAGAATTGCCCTTCCAGCCCGTAGCCCTGTGTACTGCATTGTTGTAGAATTGGCGAATTTAGAGATGATTCCTGCCAAATATGACGAGGGATGTGTGTGAGCATTTCACTGTTTTAACTTTGCCTATTGTGAATAATTGACCTATTTCATATCCTGTATGTTATCCAATCATAGATGCTCAGTCACTGTAGACAGTTCATTTACTGCGCAACCTGTTGGGTCATTCATTCATTCACTGTTGCCAAGTCACTGTACAAAGTTCACTTGTCATTTATCTTGTCATTCAGCCACTGGGGCCCTAGTCCCCGGACCATTTGTACACTCTGTATCCTCTTGTGCGCCGCCGCCCACAGGGTGGGTTGGAGGACACCATAAATTCAATGCCTTGCGGCAAAATCAGACGAGAACATCAACGATAACATTGTAGCATTATAGAATTACCAAACATGATCAAAACACTGAGAAAATAACCATTAACCACACGGAACGTACACAGGACGCAAGCAACACACAGCCCCGTGTATGGTCGACGCTGGTGCCCTGTGGGTAACTCAACGATGTTTATCTTTTCAATAAAGTAACAGAAAATAACAAAAGAAGTACAGCAAGACTTACGGACAACACGTAAACCGACAATAACCTGCTCACCAACGAGTAGATAATGATGAAAGACTGAAAAATAATTTTCCTTGTCCAAGAAATGAGAAAGTGTCAGGCCGTTCGAGTGGCAGGTCCTGACGCGCTGCCGCCCCGGCATCACCGCTCATTAGCGGAGTGTTTTGTTTCCACTCGGCCGGCCTGCCGTGGGTTGGGAGGCTACGCACACTAATGGACCGAGACAAGAACTGTAGCCAGATGTAGCCCGGGATCCTGTATTGTCTCCTGAGGTACAGTTGTGAGTGAGTGTACCGCTGGGTGTGTTGCCAGTACCCAGGGCTGTGTACTGGCAGTGAGATTTACGTTGAAGATGATGTCAATCCGTAAATCGTTGTCTTACTACGGTAGGCTGGGCAGGATAATTTGCTGCACAGTTTGCAAAAGATTTATGGAGGAGAAGCACTTGATTTTTCACAGTAGACGACACATGTAGCCGCTCCCGCCTCGCGTGTGGTAAGGTGACACCACTCTATATCAGCCACAGGCCCACACACCCGCCCACACAACATAATCCCTCACATAAAAAATTAACTGTGATTTAGTGTGTGTGTGTGTGTGTGTGAAGCCCCCCTCCCAGACGGCTGGCTCAGGGGGCGTGGGTGTGGAGGCGTGGGTGTACAGCCCGCCCACCCCGCCCAAGCGGTAGACGCCACACTTACGGTCATGCTCGGCGAGCGTGGAGGCGGTCACTGGGCGGCGTCGGGTCCAGGGGGCGGCGTTGACGTAGTCGCTGGTGTCCTCGGGGTGCGTGGCGTCGTCCTCCCACGACTCCTGTATGATGGTGGGGCCCTCGTCCAGCCCGGCTGCTTCCATGTCCGTCTGACGGAAGAAACGCCGCATTACCATCCCTTCCTCTCTCTCTCTCTCTCTCTCTCTGTTTACCATGTTAATACTAGCAGTGTTCCTTATAATTAATGATGGGCAAATGACAGTAATCAGGATAATGTTGATGGCGCATGATGACAGTGAATGGATGCATGCATGCAAATGAGGCCATTGTTCGTGTGTTGCTTAATGGTACCTTGCTGAGGCAGGGGAGGCATTATAGATGATACTGCTAATAGTAATGATAGTAACACTACTAGTAATAATAATATAATTTTAATAATAACAATGATAATGGTCATGATGATAGCATTCGTAATAGTAATTATGAAATGCCACATTTTCAGTCGGTTTCATTTTCATATCTAGGGGATGACATGCTTTGTAGGGGACGGACACCGCCAGCGCTGGGCAGTCTTGAGGTCATAAAGTTCCCCAGACGCACAGGTGCTCAGGATCCAGATGGTTGCACCAGCGAGGGTCATGGGTTTACAGGGTCCGGGAACGGGACTGGGGACGTCCTGAAGTACTTCATTTTCAAAGCGGTAATTACAGAGGTCATAAGACGCAGAGCACTGAAGTGGTTGACACAGGAGCGCTGTTGTGCAGTGCGGCAGTGCATGCATATATGGCACAAGGGTAACCGATACTTTGTTGTACCTGCTCTGGGATCGCTCTCTACCTGTCAGAGTTGCACCACATTCTTCTGTCGGCTGCTGCAGCATCACATTAGTGTTTAGTTCTGGTTTTCCTCTTGCCAAAGGAGTGTTCATAATACTTGATGCTACAGCTACCTACTTAGTCTCTTGGTATCTCTGCGTTCAGTGGTTCTCTAGAGGCATCACAGATTAGCATGAGTTTCATAGCATTACTTGAGGCACTTAGGTTGAGTCTGTCTCTGGGTTAAGGCAGGCCTGTTTAGCTATCTTGTCAACACGGTCGTGACGGCTAAGGTTAGTGTAGGAGGGAATCGAAAGGATGCGTAGGGCAGGTCCTTCGAGGTATGAAGGAGAATCTGTAGATGGCTGATAGTAACATTACCTACTGGTTTGAGACACCTGAGAAAGTTGAGAGCTGTTCTGGAATCGTGTAGGAGGAGGAGGCCATGGCATGATTTGTGAGTAAGGTACACCAGTTCTCAGTGGACCCAAGCTGCCTCACGCTGGGTCATGTTGGCTCAGAATTTATGATTAAGAAACTGGGCGTTCCAGTATAGCGTACGGGACGTCGAGTCCGTTCCATGACCGTAGCAGAGCCTGACCTGAGTCAGGGGAGTGAACATTCCCCAGTCTTTTCTCTGTTTTTGCGTACAGATGCAACGTTTACGGAGTCGAGAAATACCGAAGGCTGACCATTGTCGGTGGAAGTAACAAGAGGGCCTGGAGACTGCAGGTGTAGTCCAAGTTGAGAATTGACTGTGATACAAACTGTACGCACTAGTATGGTTCCTGTCATGCTGACTGTGCGATAGCTACACCCTGGGGTAGATCCAGGGGTACCCTCACCCGGAGGGGGAGGGGAATTGTAGGATACCCTCACCCTGGAGTGTAGATCTAGGGGTGCTACCTCCCAGAGGGGTGGGATGGACTGTAGGATACCGACTCCATGGGGTAGATCCAGGGGTGCCATCCCCGGGGGGGGGGGGACTGAATACCCACGCCTTGTGTTAGATCCAGGGGTACCATCACGCATCACGGGGGAAAGATACGTGGCCGGAGCGCTGACAGGGGAAGGAAAACTGATCGGGACGGGGCTTGGCCAGGAGGATTAGCGTGGTCTGCCTTCACTGGTCTTCTTAGGCCCTTAGTACAGGAAGCTGTTCATTGTTGTCTGCCAGAGTCAAAAATTATATCCATTGTATTGACTGGAGTAACGCTAATTCAGTTTTTAACTGGAACTCCTTTACCACGAGGAATGTCTATGAATCTTCTATTATCAAATGCACAAAGAATTATAACTTTAATATTAGTGAAGGACTATATAAACTTGATAGCTTTGTCGTAGGGAAGATTTGTAAACTGGAGGTGGGGGGACTGTAGGATACCCAAATACTGGGGCAGATGTAGGGAGGACCACGGTCCTGGGGTAGGGGTGGTGAAGGAGACGAGACGTAACATAAGCCATGTACCACAAGTGTGGTCTGGTGAGACGAGGCCAGAAACAATGCCCATATCTTTAACTTTTAAGGAAATTAGAGTTGTATTGCTCGAGTCAGATTGCTTCTACTCACCGTGAGAGACGCCGAACTCATATAAACACTTCAACATCTAATGTATTTCTTTCTTTTTATTCCCGGCCTGCACAGCCAGGCAGGACAGGGCGGGGGACTTGATTTGGGCCGTTAGTAGTGGCGAGCTTATTGTGCACCCATACTCATCCCGTGAGCGGTAGCGCGAAAGGATTATAGGGGTCATAGAGGGTCTTTGTCAGATCCCAGTGGGCAGGTGCTCAATATGTAAGCTGTTATAAAGTTGATTCATTACACAGGCTAACAGCCTTTCATATAGTGAATCTTAACATGTCAGGGATCTTGTTATTAACAATATGGTGTTGTGACATTCCTTGCAGGGTTGCTGTAAGCTTATATCTAAAAGGCACCATTGTCTCAAAGTCTAAAGCACAGTATTCTAGTCTGTGTCCAGTCTCTGGCCACAAACCATACAGTCAACATGATTCACATTTCCACTTGGGCCAAACGCCCACGGGACCTACAAATATAACTTACAGTTATATTTGTAGTTTGCCGATATTGTTACTTTCTCCATACACATATCTTAAGCGATCAGATAGTAAGAGAAAGGTATGGTAATAAGAATAGTGCAGCTGAGAGAGCAGAAGAGGGTGTGCTGAAGTGGTTTGTACGTATGGAACGAATGAGTGAGGAAAGGTTGACAAAGAGGATATACATGTGTCAGAGGTGGAGGGAAGAAGGAGAAGCGGGGAACCAAATTGGAGGTGGAAGGATGGAATTGAAATACGTCGAATGGTCCGTGCCTGAACGTGCAGGGGTCTGAAATGTGTCGCGGAATAGAGTGAATTTCAACTGTGGGTTAAGGGGGTCGACGTGCTGTCAGTGGACCAATTCAGTGTATGTAAAGTAGCAGAGGGAATCCACGTACAGGTCTGTGGGGCCTGGCTGTGGGTAGAGAGGTGTGGCTTCGCTGCATTACACATGACAGCTAAAGACTGAGTGTGAGCGAATGTGGCCTTCCTTCGCCTATTTTTAGCGATATCTCGCCAACGCAGGAAACGTAGGACAAGTATGAAGAAAACGTTTTACTTCACAAATTTCTCTGATGGATATAATTTCTACCAGTGCTTATTTGCACTAGTATGTTTGCTTTAGAGAGGTATGTTAGTTCCTTCTTAATAATAGTTTTGAGGCTTCTAAATGACAACCCAATGTTGTTTTAAACAACTTCTTTACCAAGTGAAAGTTTGGCTAAAGCATCAACTTTATCATGCTCCCGGAGGCCTGTTGGAGGGAATCTAAAACAATTTGATTTGAATCCCTTGCCTAAAGATGGCTGAATATCTATGTGCCTCTGGCTTCAGGAAACAACTTGTTACATTATGATCTCAGGATATTTAGGGCAAGTAGTGAAGACAAAGAATCAGATAAAATTGAACTGTCTCTGGTGCTGATGTCTGAAAGCGCTGGAGCGATGAGTATGGTGGACAAAGATTGTAAGGCTGATGCTCAGTTGTTTACACTAATCTATTGCCATTGGGCTGGATCCCGATGGCAGCGCTGCCTGCCTTCCCAGTGGCAGAGTCGCGGGAACCGTCAGTATGGATGCAGTGGGCTGTGTAATTGTCTGTCTGCAATTTCTGTATATGTTCCGGAGCACTGGTTTTGGCTAAGTGTTGAAGGTGAAGATTGTAAGTAATTATACTTTTTGGTGGATGAGTAAGTGTAGTGACGTCAAAGGGAGTTATCTTCCAGGGAGGCAGGAAATGCTGCTGCTTTCTAACATTGTTATGGGACCGGCTGCTATCTTGATCCATTTAGATTCAGTTGTGTCAAGGCGTATATGGTTTAACATTTTTGTAGAGACAACAATATCTGGATCACGAGGCAGAAGTTTCAGTCCTATCATAGGACTGATGTCAAGTATTCTGTCTTAAATGCTGGGAATGATAAGTTCTTTCTGCATGTTGAGTACTTAACTGGTCTTCGGACGACCAAGTATGATTCTTAAGGCTTCATTTTGCATTTTTTCAAGTCTGTCGCTACCTTTGCTGTTGTGTAGGATCATAGCTGGTGTGTGGTAGTCTATTATAGACCTTATATAAGTTCAGTACATCACTTTACAGGTGAACGTCTTCTTGCATGCTCCTCTGGTCATCACTGATGTGAGTGGCGCTCAGAAGCCGTGCACCAGCCCCAGGAGTCCGGTACCAGGTGGCGCGCCACATTTATACAGGAGTGTCGAGGGTTACAGCACCACAGAGACCCGTTGCAATATCCCTAAACTGTATAATGTTTATCTCATCAACATGTAACGTCTGGTTATGTCGCACGGTGGAACAATATTTTCTTTTTTCAAAAATATTTACAAAGAAGTTATAATGAACGTCTTAGTAAAGCAAGAAAGCTGCTTGGGGCGTGCGCGTGCACACACAAACACACACACGAGCTTCTGTGGTGTAATAGCATTACTGACCATAAGTCAGCACGGACGAGACTGGGGTCGGAACCGCATGGGTTCGAATCCTGGGAGTGGTAGTCGGCCCACACCGAACGTAACGCGTAAATTGTCATCACTCAAAGAGATAGCGCCCTGCGAGTCTATAACTCCCTCCCTGTACAGTACGGACAGGTAACTACGCATCTAGCAGCAGCAGGAGCATCTGACAGCATCGCCTTACGGGACACTTTATGTTAGAGGAGAGTGGAAAGGGGCCGTGAAGGAAACATGTCTTGTATGTATCGTTTCACTGTGTTAAACTGAGGAGTAAAATATCTCAGCGGGGTATACAAAATCTTGTTAAGTTTAGTGACTACAGAACCCAGTTTCTACCCATCTCTCTTCCGAAAACTCCTCACGACCCTCGTCTCTTCTTTGACGGTTATGTAATTCCACCTCTTCTCAATGAACATACTTGGTATTACTGTGAGATCCACTCTTTCTTGGAAACCCCACATTACAGGAATAACTAAGTCTGCCTCTAAGAAACTGGATGCCCTGTTTAGATGTCGAAACATCTCTCCTGAAAAGTGGCTCCGTTTATACATGGGACTGATTCGTCCTTGTATGGAGTACTGCTCCCACATTAGGGGTGGTTCTAGCTCTGTTTCCTTACTTGACAGAGTTGAGTCGAAAGCAATCCGACTTATAAACTGTCCCAGGCTA
>JAYMFT010077813.1:0-14388 GCA_038088735.1 Panulirus argus
CAGTTCCTGTGAGACTATGGTACAGGGTAGTCTCCCACAGTTCCTGTGGGACTATGGTACAGGGTAGTCTCCCACAGTTCCTGTGAGACTATGGTACAGGGTAGTCTCCCACAGTTCCTGTGGGACTATGGTACAGGGTAGTCTCCCACAGATCCTGTGAGACTATGGTACAGGGTATTCTCCCATAGTTCCTGTGGGACTATGGTACAGGGTAGTCTCCCACAGTTCCTGTTGGACTATGGTACAAGGTTGTCTCCCACAGTTCCTGTGGGACTATGGTACAGGGTAGTCTCCCACAGTTCCTGTGGGACTATGATACAGGGTAGTCTCCCACAGTTCCTGTTGGACTATGGTTCAGAGTAGTCTCCCACAGTTCCTGAGAGACTATGTTGCTAGGTAGTCTCCCACAGTTCCTGTGAGACTATGGTACAGGGTAGTCCCCCACAGTTTCTGTTGGACTATGTTGCAAGGTAGTCTCCCACAGTTCCTGTGAGACTATGGTACACGGTAGTCTTCCAGAGATCCTGTGAGACTATGGTACAGGGTAGTCTCCCACAGTTCCTTAGAGAGTATTTTGCTAGGTAGTCTCCCACAGTTCCTGTGAGACTATGGTACAGGGTAGTCTCCAACAGTTCCTGACAGACTATGTTGCAAGGTAGTCTCCCACAGTTCCTGTGAGACTATGGTACAGGGTAGTCTCCCAGAGTTCCTGTAAGATTATGTTGCAGGGTAGTCTCCCACAGTTTCTGTGGGACTATGGTACAGGGTAGTCTCCCACAGTTCCTATTGGACTATGGTACAGGGTAGTCTCCCACAGTTCCTGAGAGAATATTTTGCAAGGTAGTCTCCCACACTTCCTGTGAGGCTATGATAGAGGGTAGTCTCCCTCAGTTCCTGTGGCACTATGGTACAGGGTAGTCTCCCACAGTTCCTGTTGGGTTATGGTACAGGTTAGTCTCCCACAGTTCCTGGGAGACTATGATGCAGGGAAGTCTCCCACACTTCCTGTGAGACTATAGTAGAGGGTAGTCTCCCACAGTTCCTGTGAGACTATGGTACAGAGTAGTCTCCCACAGTTCCTGAGAGACTACGGTGCATTAAAGTCTCCCACTGTTCCTGAGAGAAAATGGTGCAGGGTAGTCTCCAACAGTTCCTGTGGGACTATGGTACAGGGTAGTCTCCAACAGTTCCTGTGAGACTATGGTACAGAGTAGTCTCCCACAGTTCCTGAGAGACTACGGTGCAAGAAAGTCTCCCACTGTTCCCGAGAGAAAATGGTGCAGGGTAGTCTCCCACAGTTCCTGTGGGACTATGGTACAGGGCAGTCTCCAACAGTTCCTGTTAGACTATGGTACAGGGTAGTCTCCCACAGTTCCTGGGAGACTATGGTGCAGGGCAACCTCCCAGAGTTCCTGTGAGACTATAGTACAAGGTAGTCTCCCACAGTTCCTGTGAGACTATGGTACAGGGTAGTCTCCCACAGTCCCTGAGAGACTATGGTGCAAGGAAGTCTCCCAAAGTTTCTGAGAGACTATGGTGCGAGGTACTCTCCCACAGTTCCTGAGAGACTATGGTGCAAGGAAGTCTCCCAAAGTTTCTGAGAGACTATGGTACAAGGTACTCTCCCACAGTTCCTGAGAGACTATTGTGCAGGGTAGTCTCCCACAGTAGCTGTGAGACTATGGTGCAGGGTAGTCTCCCACAAATCCTGAGAGACTATAGTACAGCGTAGTCTCCCTTAGTTCCTGAGAGACTATGGTGCAGGGTAGTCACCCAAAGTTCCTGTTGGACTATTGTACAAGGCAGTCTCCCACAGTTACTCAGAGACTATGGTGCAAGGTAGTCTCCCACAGTTCCTGAGAGACTATGGTGAAGGGTAGTGTCCCACAGTTCTTGAGAGACTATGGTGTACGGTAGTCTCCCACAGTTCCTGAGAGACTATGGTGCAAGGTAGTCTCCCACAGTTCCTGAGAGACTATGGTGCAGAGTAGTCTCCCACAGCAGCTGAGACACTATGGTGTAGGGTATTCTTCCTTAGTCCCTGAGAGACTATGGTGTAAGGTAGTCTCCCACAGATCCTGAGAGACTACGGTACAGGGTAGTCTCCCACAGTTCCTGAGAGAGTATGGTACAGGGTAGTCTCTCAAAATTTCTGTTGGACTATGGTACAGCATAGTCTTATACAGTTCCTGTGAGACTATGGTACAGGGTATTCTCCTAGAGTTCCTGTGGGACTATGGTGCAGGGTAGTCTCCCACAGTTCCTGAGAGACTATGGTGCAAGGTAGTCTCCCATGAATCCCGAGAGAATATGGTGCAGGGTAGTCTCCGATAGTTCCTGAGAAACTGTGGGATAAGGTAGTGTCCCACCGTCCCTGTTGGACCATGGTGCAGGGTAGTCTCCCACAGTTCTTCTGAGACTATGGTACAGGGCAGTCTCCCACTGTTCCTAAGTGACTATGGTATAGGGTAGTCTCCCATAGTTCCAAAGATTCTATGGTGAAGGGTAGTCTCTCACAGTTCCTGTGAGACTTTGGTGCATGGTAGTCTCCCACAGTTCCTGTTAGAATATGGTGCAGGGTATTCTCCCACAGTTCCTGTGAGAATATGGTGCATGGTATTCTCCCATAGTTCCTGTGAGGCTATGGTAATGGTAGTCTCCAACAGTTCCTGAAAGATTATGGTGCATGGTAGTCTCCCGCAGTTCCTGTGAGACTATGGTGCAGGGTAGTCCCCCACAGTTCCTGAGAGATTATGGTAGAGAGTAGTCTCCCATAGTTTCTAAGAGATTATGGTACAGGGCAGTCTCCCACAGTTCCTCTGACATTATGGTACAGGGTAGTCTCTCACATTTCCATTGAGACTATGGTAAGGGTTGTCTCCCACAGTTCCTGTGAGAATATGGTGCAGGGTATGTTCCCACAGTTCCTGTGAGAATATGGTGCATGGTAGTCTCCCACAGGTCCTGAGGGACTATGGTACAGGCCAGTCTCCCACAGTTCCTGAGAGACTATGGTAGAGGGTAGTCTCCCACCGTTCCTGTGAGACCATGGTACAGGGTAGTCTCCCACAGGTCCTGAGAGAATATGATACAGGGTAGTCTCCCATAGTTCCTGAAAGACTATGGGACACGGTAGTCTCCCATAGTTCTTGTGAGACTACGGTGCGTGGTAGTCTCCCACAGTTCCTGTGAGAATATGGTGCAGTGTCTTCTCCCACCGTTCCTGTGAAACTATGATACAGGGTAGTCTCAAACAGTTTCTGTGAAACTATGGTACAGTGTAGTCTCCCACAGTTTCTGAGAGGCTATGGTACCTGGTAGTCTCCCACAGTTCCTGAGAGACTATGGTACTGGTTAGTTTCAAACAGATCCTAAGAGACTATGGTGCAGGGTAGTCTCCCACAGTTCCTGTTGGACTATGGTACAGGGTAGTCTCACACAGATTCTGTGAGACTATGGTTCAGGGTATTTTCCTAGAGTTCCTGTGGGGCTATTGTCTAGGGTAGCCTCCCACAGTTCCTGAGAGACTATGATGGAAGGTATTCTCTTACATTTCCTGAGAGACTATGGTGCAGGGTTGTCTCCCACAGTTCCTGAGAGACTATGGTACAGGGTAGTTTCCCTAAGTTCCTGTTGGACTATGGTGCAGGGTAGTCTCCCACAGTTCCTGTGAGACTATGGTGCAGGGTAGTCTCCTACAGTTCCTGAGAGACTATGGTACAGGGTCGTCTTCCACAGTTCCTGTGGGACAATGGTGAAGGGTAGTCTCTCACAGTTTCTGTGAGACTATGGTACAGGGTAGTCTCTCACAGTTCCTGAGAGACTATGGTGCAGGGTAGTTTCCCACAGTTCCTGAGAGACTATGGTACTGGGTAGTCACCCACAGTTCTTGTTGGACTATGATACAGGGTAGTCTCCCACAGTTCCTGTGAAACTATTGTGCAGGGTAGTCTCCCACAGTTCTTGAGAGACTATGATGCAGGGTAGTCTCCCACAGTTCCTTTGGGACTATGGTGCAGGGTAGTCCCCCACAGTTCCTGTGGGACTATGGTGCATGGTAGTCTCCCACAGTTCTTGAGAATCTATGGTGTAGGGTAGTGTCCCACTTTTCCTGAGAGACTATGGTGCAAAGTAGTCTTCCACAGTTCCTGAGAGACAATGGTGCAGGGTAGTCTCCCACAGTTCCTGTTGGACTATGGTACAGGGTAGTCTCACACAGTTCCTGTGAGACTATGGTACAGGGTATTCTCCTAGATTTCCTGTGGGACTATGGTCCAGGGTAGTCTCCCCCAGTTCCTGAGAGACTATGGGACAAGGTAGTCTCCCACAGTTCCTGAGAGACTATGGTGCAGGGTAATCTCCCACAGTTCCTGAGAGACTATGGTACTGGGTAGTCTCCCACAGTTCCTGTTGGACTATATGTTGCAGGGTTGTCTTCCACAGTTCCTCTGAGACTTTGGTACAGGGTAGTCTCCCACAGTTCCTGAGAGACTAAGGTACAGGGTAGTCTCCCACAGTTCCTAAGAGTCAATGGTAAGGGTAGTTTCCCACAGTTCCTGTGAGTTTGGTGCATGGTAGTCTCCCACAATTCCTGTGAGGCTATGGTACAGGGTAATCTCCAAAGTTCCTGAGAGACTTTGGTGCATGGTAGTCTCCCACGGTTCCTGTGAGACTATGGTGCAGGGTAGTCTCCCACAGTTCCTGAGAGATTATGGTACAAAGTAGTCTCCCATTGTTCCTGAAAGGATTATGGTACAGGGTAGTCTCCCACAGCTCCTGTGACACTATGGTAAGGGTGGACTCCCACAGTTCCTGTCAGACTATGGTACAGGGCAGTCTCCCTCAGTTATAACCCTAGAAAATGTTATAACCCAAAAACAAGTTGTAACCCTAAAACATGTAATAACCCCAGATCATATCACAGTTTTACAACATATTATAACTCGGGAACATGTTATATTTCCAGAACATATTATAACCTTAGAACATGTTATAACCCTAGATCATGGTATAACCCGAGAACATGGAATAACTCCAGATCATTCAACCTTAAGATATGTTATAAAACCAAAACATATTACACCCTAGAACATGTTATAACCATAAAACATGCTATAACCCTAGAATGTGCAATGATTCCAGAACATATTATAACACTAGAACATGTTATAAACGTAGAACGTGTTATAACACTAGAGCATATTTTAACCCCAGAACATATAACCTTAGATTTTGATATAACCTTAGAACACGTTATAGCCCTAGAACATGTTATAACTGCAGGACATATAACCCTACAACATGTTATAACCTTAGAACATGTTATAACCCTAGAACATGCTATAAACCTAAAACATGTTATAACCATAGAACATGCTATAACCCCAAAACATGCTATAAACCTAGAAGATGATATAACCCGAGAAACTGTTATAATCCCAGAACATGTTATAACCCCAGAACTTGTTACAACCATAGATCATATTATAACCCTAGAACATGTCATAATCCTAGAACATGTTATAACCAAAGAACATATAACCTTGGAACGTGTTATATCCCTAGAACATGTCATAAACTTAAAACATATTTCCTTAGAACATGTCATAATCCCAAAACATATAACCGGAGCACGTTATTACCGTAGATCATGTTATAACCCCAGAACGTATAACCTCAGAACATGTTATAACCTTAGAACCTTTATAACCCTACAACATGTCATAACCCCTGAACAGGTAACCTTAGAACAAGTTAAAACCACAAAACAATTTACCTTAGAACTTGTTATTACATTAGAACATGATATCACACTGGAACATATTATAACCCAAGAACATGTTATAACCCTAGAACATGTTTAACCCAGAACATATAACCTTAGAACGTGTTATATCCTTTGAACATATAATAACAATAGAAAATATAACCTTAGAACATGCTATAACCCCAAAACATATAACCTTAGAACAAGATATAACCCTAGAACATGTCATAACTCCAGAATGTATAACCTTAGAACATGCTATGACCTTAAAAATGTTATAACCCTAGAATATGTTATTACCCAAGAACATATATCTTCAGAACGTGATATAACCTTGGAACATTTTATAAACCTAGAACATGTTATAACCCGAAAATGCACAACCTCAGAAGAGTTTATAACCTTCGAACATGTTGTAACATTAGAGCATATCATAACCTTAGAACATGCTATACCCTAGAGCATGTTATAACCCTAGAACATGTTATAAACCTAGAACATGTTATAACTCCAGATCATATTGTAGCCTTAGCACATGACATAACCTTAGAAAATGTTATAGAGTTAAAACATGTTATAACCGTAGAACATGTTATAATATCAGAACATATTAAAACTTTAGAACATGTTATGACTCTTGAACATGTTATAACTCCAGAACATATTATAACCTTCGAACATGCTACAACCCTAGATCATGTTATAACCCGAGAACATGGCATAACTCCAGATCATTTAACTTTAAAATGTTATAAAGCCAAAACATATTACAACCTTAGAACAAGTTATAACCATAAAACATGTTATAACCCTAGAATGTGCAATGACCCCATAACATGTTATAACCGTAGAACATGTCATAACCCAAGAACATGTTATAACCCTAGAACACGCTGTAACACAAGAACATGTTAATATCCCAAAACATATAACCTTAGATTTTGTTATAACCTTAGAACATGTTATAGCCGTAGAACATGTTATAACCACAAGACACATTATAACCCTAGAACATGCTATAACCTTAAAACATGTTATAGCCTTAGAAAGAGCAATGACCTCAGAATATGTTATAACGCTAGAACATGTTATAACCCAAAACATGTTATAAAATTAGAAAATGTTATAACCCTAGAACCTGTTATAACCCTAGAACATGCTATAACCCCAGAACTTGTTATAACCCTAGATCATGTTATAACCCAAGAACATGTTATAACCATAAAACATGTTAAACCCTTGAACAAGTTTTAACCCTAGAACATATAACTCCAGATCATATTGTAAATCTAGCACATGTTATAACCTTAGAAAACGTTATAAAGTTAAAACATGTTATAACTCCCAACACATAATAACCTTAGGACATAATATAACCTTAGAAGACGGTATAACCCTAGAACATATTACCTTAGAACATGTTAACATGTTATAACCCTAGAATATGTTATAGCCCTACTATATGTTATAACTCTGGATCATGATGTGACCTTAGAACATGCTATAACCCTAGAACATATTATAACCCAAAAACATATAACAGAACATGTTATAACCCCAAACAAATTATCATCCTAGAACATGTTATAACCCTTGAACATTTTATAACCTTAGAACATGTTATAACCCTAGAATATGTTATATCCCTAAAATATGTTATAACACCAGAACATGTTATAACCCCAAAACAAATTATTACCCCAAAACATATTATAACCCTAGAACATGTTATAACGTTAGAAAATTATAACCCTGGAGCATGCTATAACCCCAGAACATGTTATATCCCTAGAACATGTTGTAACCCTAGAAAATGCTATAACACAAGAACACAACCTTTGTTCGTGTTATAACCTTAGAACATATTATAACCATAGAATATATAACCCTAGAACTTGTTATACTCCAGAAATTATAAGCTTAGAACAAGTTATAAACCTAGCACTTGTTATAACCTTAAAGCATGTTATAACATAGAACATGTTATAACTCCAGAACATATAACCTTAGAACATGTAACCTTAAAACACGTTCTAACCCTAGAATAAGTTATAACCGTAAAACATGTTATAACCCTAGAGCATGTAATAACCCTAGAACATGTTATGACATTAGAATATGTCATAGCATTAAAACATGTTATAACCTTAGAACATGTTTTAACCGTAGAACATGATAAAACCCCAGATAATATTATAACCTTAGGACATATAATAACCTTAGAACATGTTATAACCCAAGTATATATAACCTTAGAACATGTTATAACCTTGGAACATAATATAAACCAAGAACATGTTATAACTCCAGAACATATAACCTTAGAACATGTTATAACCCTAGAACATGTTCTAACCCTAGAACAAGTTATAATCCTAGAACATGTTATAACCCTAGAGCATGTTATAACCCTAGAACATGTTATATCCTCAGAATACGCTATAACATTAAAACATGTTATAACCATAGAACATGTTTTAACCGTAAAACATGATAAAACCCCAGATAATATTATAACCTTAGGACATATAATAACCTTAGAACATGTTATAAGCCTAGAAAACGTTATAAACCCAGATCATATTATATTCTTTAAAACATGTTATAACCTTGGAACATGTTATAACCTTAATATGTTATAACCCCAGAACATATTATATCCATAAAACACGTTATAACCCTAGATCATGTTATAACCTTAAAATATGTTACAACTGAAGAACGTATAACCTTAGAACATGCTATAACCCCAGAACCAGTTATAGCCTTAGATCATGTTATAACCCTAGATCGTGTTACAGCCCCAGAACATATCATAAACTTAAAACATGTTAAAACCTTAGAACATGTTATAACCGTAGAACATGTCATAGCCCAAGATCATGTTATAAACCTAGAACATGTTATAATCTTAAAACGTGATATAACCCCAAAACTTATAACCTTAGAATATGTTATAACCATAAAACATGTTATATCCCTAGAACATGTTATAACCTTAGAGCAAGTTATAACCCTAAAACATGTTATAATCCTAGAAGATGTTATAACTCCAGATCATATTGCAACCTTAGTACATGTCATAACCTTAGAAAATGTTATAACCTTAAAACATGTTATAACCTTAGGACATGTTATAACCGTAGAACATGTTATAACCCCGAACAAATAATAACCTTCGGACATGATGTAACCTTAGAACATGTTATAACCCTAGAAAATGTTATAACCCGAAAACAAGTTATAACCCTAGAACATGTAATTACCCCAGAACATATCATAACCTTAAAACATGTTATAACTCTAGAACATGTTATAACTCCAGAACATATTATAACCATAGAGCATGTTTTAACCCTAGATCACGTTATAACCCGAGAACATGGTATAACTCAAGATCTTATAACCTTAAAATGTTATAATAAAAAAACATATTACAACCCTAGAACCTGTTATAACCTTAAGAAATGTTATAACCCTAGAATGTGCAATGACCCCAGAACATGTTATAACGCTAGAGCATGCTATAACCCTAGAACTTGTTATAACACTAAAACATATTATACGTTATAACCTTATGCCATGTTATAACCTTAGAACATGTTATAACCCTATAACATGTTATAGCCCAGGTACATGTTATAACCCCAGAACATGTTATAAACCAACAAAATGTTATGGCCCTAAATCTTGTTATTGCCATAAAGCAATCACTTTATCAACAACTCCCAGAAACGAATACCGATAACACGGTGTTAAGGTACACTTCCGATAACATGATATAAAAGTACACCTCCGTTAACACGGTGTTAAGGTACACCCATTTAACTCTGTGTTAAGGTGCATTTACGTTAACATGGGGTCAAAGTACACCTCCATTAACACTGTGTCAAGGTACACTCCGTTAACACGGAGTCAAGGTACACCTCCGTTAACATGGTATTAAGGCACACCTCCGTTAACTTGGTGTTAAGGTACACCTCCGTTAACATGGTATTAATTTACACCTCCGTGGTGTTAAGGTACACCTCCGTTAACATGGTATTAATTTACACCTCCGTTAACTCGGTGTTTAGGTACACTTCTGTTAACGCGGTTAAGCACAAGGTGCACACAATACTTGCAGGGTGAGCATGGGGTGCACAATACTTGGTGGGTGAACATGGGGTGCACAATACTTACAAGTTGAGCATGGGGTGCACAATGCGAGCAGTGAGCATGGGGTATAAAATACTTGGTAGGTGAGCATAGAGTGCACAATTCTAGCAGGGTGAGCATGGGATGCACAATACTTGCAGGGTGAGCATGGGTTGCACAATACTTGGTGGGTGAGCATGGGGTACACAATACTTACAAGTTAAGCATGGGGTGCACAATACGAGAAGGGTGAGCATGGGGAGCAAAATACTTGGAAGGTGAGTATAGGGTGCACAATTCCAGCAGGGTGAGCATGGGATGCACAATACTTGCAGGGTGAGCATGGGATGCACAATATTTGCGGGGGGAGCATGGGGTGCACAGTACTTGCAATGTGGCGCATGGGGTGTACACAATACTTTTAGGGTGAAAATGAGGTGCACAATACGAGTAGGGTTAGAATGGGGTGCACAATACTAGCAGGGTGAGCATGGGCTGCACAACACTAGCAGAGTGAGCATGGGATGCATAATACTTTCAGGGTGAGCATGGGGCGCACAATACTTGGAAGGTGAGCATAGGATGCAGAATACTAGCAGGGTGAGGTTGGGGTGCACAATACTTACGGAGTGAGCATGAGGTGCACAGCACTTGCAGGATTAGCATGGAATGCACAATACTTACGAGGTGAGCATAGGGTCCACAATACCTGCAGGGTGAGCTTAGGGTGCAGAATACATGCAGGGTGAGCATGGGGTGCACAGTACATGAAAGCTGAGCATGGGTTGCACAATACTTGCAAGTTGAGCATGGAGTGCACAATACTTGCAAGTTGAGCATGGGGTGAACAATACAAGCAGGGTGAGCATGGGGTGCACTGTACTTGCAAGGTGAGCATGGGGTGCACACAATAAATGCAAAGTGAGCATGGGGTGCATAATGCTTGCAAGGTGAGAATGGTGTGCACAATACTAGCAGGATGAGCATGGGTGCACAATATTTGCAAGGTGAGCATGGGGTGCACAATACCTGCAAGGTGAGCATGGGTGCACAATATTTGCAAGGTGAGCTTGGGGTGCACAATAATTGCAAGGTGAGCATGGGATGCTCACTACTTGCAAGGTTAGCATGGGGTGCACAATACTTGCACCCCATGCTCACCTTGCAAGTATTGTGCACCCCATGCTCATCTTGCAAGTACTGTGTTCACCCTATGCTCATCTTGAAATTATTGTGCATCCCATGCTCATCTTCCAAGTATTGTGTTCACCCCATGCTCATCTTGCAAGCATTGTGCACCCTATGCTCATCTTGTAAGTATTGTGCACCTCATGCTCATCTTGCAGGTATTGTGCACCCATGCTCATCTTGCAGGTATTGTGCACACCATGCTCATCTTGCAAGTATTGTGTTCGCCCCATGCTCATCTTGCAGGTATTGTGCACCCCATGCTCATCTTGCAGGTATTGTGTTCACCCCATGCTCATTTTGCAAGTATTGTACACCCCATGCTCACCTTGCAAGTATTGTGCACCCCATGCTCATCTTGCAAGTATTGTGTTCACTCCATGCTTATCTTCCAAGTATTGCGCACCCCATGCTCATCTTGCAAGTATTGTGTTCACCCCATGCTCATCTTGCAAGCACTGTGCACCTTATGCTCATCTTGAAAGTATTGTGCACCCCATCCTCATCTTGTAGGCATTGTACACCCTATGCTCATCTTGCAAGTATTGTGCTCACCCCATGCTCATCTTGCAAGTATTGTGCTCCCCATGCTCACTTTTCAAGTATTGTGCACCCCATGCTCATCTCGCAGATATTGTGCACCCCATGCTCATCTTGCAGGTATTGTGCACCCCATGCTCATCTTGCAAGAATTGTGTTCACCTCATGCTCATCTTGCAAGTATTGTGCACCCCATGCTCACCTTGCAATTATTATGTTCACCCCATGCTCATCTTGCAAGTATTGTGTTCGCCCCATGCTCATCTTGCAAGTATTGTGCACCCCATGCTCATCTTGCAAGTATTGTGTTCACCCCATGCTCATCTTGCAAGTATTGTGTTCACCCCATGCTCACCTTGCAAGTATTGTGCACCCTATGCTCATCTTACAAGTATCGTGTTCACCCCATGCTCATCTTGCAATTATTGTGCACCCCATGCTCATCTTACAAGTATTGTGCACCCCATGCTCATCTTGCAGGTATTGTGCACTCCATGCTTATCCTGCAAGTATTGTGTTCACCCAATGCTAATCTTGCAAGTATTGTGCATCCCATGCTCACCTTGCAAGTACTGTGTTCCCCATGCTCATCTTGCAAGTATTGTGTTCACCCCATGCTCATCTTGCAGTATTGTGCACCCCATGCTCATCTTGCAAGTATTGTGTTCACCCCATGATCCTCTTGCAAGTATTGTGCACCCCATGCTCATCTTGCAAGTATTGTGCACCCCATGCTCACCTTGCAAATATTGTGTTCACCCCATGCTCACCTTTCAAGTATTGTGTTCCCCCAAAGCTCATCTTGCAAGTATTGTGTTCACCCCATTCTCACCTTGCAAGCATTTTGTTCACCCCATGCTCATCTTGCAGGTTTTGTGCACCCCATGCTCATCTTGCAAGTCTTGTGCACCCCATGCTCACCTTGCAAGTATTGAGTTCACCCCATGCTCACCTTGCAAGTATTGTGTTCACCCAGTGCTCATCTTGCAAGAATTGTATTCATCCCATGCTCACCTTGCAAGCATTGTGTTCACCCCATGCTCATCTTGCAAGTATTGTGCACCCCATGCTCATCTTGCAAGTATTGTGTTCTCCCCATGCTCACCTTGCAAGTATTGTGTTCACCTCATGCTCATCTTGCAAGTATTGTGTTCACCCCATGCTCATCTTGCAAGTATTGTGCGCCCCATGCTCATCATGCAAGTATTGTGTTCACCCCATGCTCATCTTGCAAGTATTGTGCACCCCATGCTCATCTTGCAAGTACTGTGCACTCCATTCTCACCTTGCAAGTATTGAGTTCACCCCATGCTCACCTTGCAAGTATTGTGTCCACCCAATGTTCATCTTGCATGTATTGTGTTCACCCCATGCTCACCTTGCAAGCATTGTGTTCACCCCATGCTCATTTTGCAAGTATTGTGCACCCTATGCTCATCTTGTAAATATTTTACACCCCATGCTCACCTTGCAAGTATTGTGTTCACCCCATGCTCACCTTGCAAGTACTGCGTTCACCCAATGCTCATCATGCAAGTATTGTGTTCACCCCATGCTCACCTTGCAAGCATTTTGTCCACCCTATGCTCATTTGCAAGTATTATGCACCCCATGCTAATCTTGCAAGTATTGTGCACCCCATGCCCATCTTGTAAGTATTATGTTCACCCAATGCTCATCTTGCAAGTACTGTGCACCCCATGCTCACCTTGCAAGTATTTTGTTCATCCAATGCTCATCTTGCAAGTATCATGTTCACCCCACGCTCACCTTGCAAGCATTGTGTTCACCCCATGCTCATCTTGCAAGAATTGTGCACCCCATGCTCACCTTGCAAGTATTGTGTTCACCCCATGCTCACCTTGCAAGTATTGTGTTCTTCCCATGTTTTCCTTGCAAGTATTGTGTTTACCCCATGCTCACCTTGCAAGTATTGTGTTAAACTCATGCTCACCTTACAAGTATTGTGTTCACCCCAAGTTCACCTTGCAAGTATTGTGCAACCCATGCTCAGCTTGCAAGTATTGTGCACCCCATGCTCATCTTGCAAATGTTATGTTCACCCCTTGCTCATCTTGCAAGTATTGTGCACCCCATGGTCACCTTGCAAGTATTTTGTTCACCCAATGCTCATCTTGCAATTATTGTGTTCACCCCATGCTCACCTTGCAAGCAATATGTTCATCCCATGCTCATCTTGCAAGTATTGTGCACCCCATGCTCACCTTGCAAGTATTGTGTTCTCCCCATGCTCACCTTGCAAGTATTGTGTTCACCCCATGCTCACCTTGCAAATATTGTGTTCACCCCATGCTCACCTTGCAAGTATTGTGTTCACCCCATGCTCATCTTGCAAGTATTGTGCAACTCATGCTCAACTTGCAAGTATTGTGCACCCCATGCTCATCCTGCAAGTGTTATGTTCACCCAATGCTCATCTTGCAAGTATTGTGCACCCCATGCACACCTTGCAAGTTTTGTGTTCACCCAATGTTCATCTTGCAAGTATTGTGTTCACCCTATGCTCACCTTGCATGCATTGTGTTCACCCCTTGTTCATCTTCTGAACAGTTGCTCCGTTTATACAAGGGACTGATTCGTCCTTGTATGGAGCCGTGCTCCCACATTTGTGGTTGTTCTAGCTCTGTTTCCTTACTTGACAGAGTTGAGTCGAATGCGATACGACTTATAAACTGTCCCAGGCTAACTTCCAAACTTGACCCTCTTGCTCTACGCCGCAATGTTGGTTCACTTTC
>JAYMFT010077824.1:0-14388 GCA_038088735.1 Panulirus argus
ACATATATATTGTACTTCATTTAATATACTTGATCGCTGTTTCCCACGTCAGCAAGGTAGCACAAGGAAACAGACGAAGAAAGATCCATCCACTCATATAAACACATATATACATACACACACATATGCATACTTATACACAATAAAATTTTATATACACCACCATCCAGTAACACTTGTTTACCAATGGTGTCTCAGCTACATCTCTTCCTTGTATATCAACTGACTGTTCTACATCTATCTCTTTCTTGTATCTCCCCTGATGATGTGATCATTACATGAGAGTGCACTTGGGAACTTATCGTGTTTCATTTACCTCATGGTTATCAGCATATAAATATACATATCAACATACACATAGATACATAAACACACATATCTACTCATGTACATATTCATATTTGCTTGCCTTCATCCATTCTTGGTGCCATCCCACCCCACAGGAAACTGCATCGCCACCCCCTGCATCAGCAAGGTAGCGCCAAGAAACAGATGAAAAAAGGCCACATCCACTCACACTCATTCTCTCAGACCTTTCCATTTTTTACCCCAGATGTTTCACATGCCCTGGTTCAGTCCATTGACAGCATGTCGACCCTAGTATACTACATTGTTCTATTTCACTCTTTTCTATGCATACCCCTCATCTGTCCCCAACTACTGTTTGGTGTGCTAAAGCTCTTCTAATTATTCACTTTGCACACTTTAATGAGCTCTCTAATGTGACTCATCTCCATTTGCACTTTCAACCTCATGCATAAAAAGCCCCTGGCTATACATAATTACATTATCATTCCCCTGGCTATATCATTTGAAATGTCAGTAGTCTTCAACAATTCAATCTTTTAATCTTTCCACCTCCATTGCAATTTGACTTTTTGTACCTTAATTCATAGTGTGTAGGTTCTCAGATCACCTTGTTCTACCTTTGCTTTGCTATCCTTTTCTTCTAGAGGTTTTAAGGGGATTGCATCTTTTTCAGCAGTGTTAAGACCAAACCACCTTGCTTGGACCTTGGGTCTGTGCATCTATCATTTACAGCTACTCTTGTTACCATTGCACGATAAATGCTTCTAAAAAAAATGGTCGTGATTTAGAGCAATGCTACATTTCTCGTAATTTGTCTCAATTAGGTTTTGATTTGATTAATAGTTTGTTCTACTGTCAATCCTTCTATTCCATCTATGGTATTTTCTTGACTCTTTACTGTTTCTTTGTCACATTTTTTTGCTCTGTTTTCTCCTGCTTCCCATTCTGTCCAATGTTTCAATTTGTGCTTCTTTTGTCTCCACTTATTTTTATTCACTCTGTTTCTTGATCTTTTGTTTCCCTGTTCTGTTTTTATTTTATGGGAATAGAAATTTAAAATATCTGTCATAGAAGAAGCAATACCGGTGCACATGGAAAGATCAAAGAGTGAAAAAGATTCTTCTAGTGTTGATAAACCCACTTCTTAATGGATGCCAGTTTGCAAAAAATACATTACAAAGAAAGAAGTTACATAGTTCAGCTACAGAAGGAAAGACAACATTAAATCAGTCAATCTCTGACTTACAAATACTCATAGCAATTTTGTTGGACCAGGGTCACCTATGGTGACCTAGCCATGTTGGAAAAAAAAGGGATACCCTTGCATTAACTCTCAGCATCTTCCTACAGAAATCATTAAGATAATTTTTGTTCTCCCTAACTCCTCTGATGCAGCCAACAGAACAGTATCACATACATACAACTGTGGAAGCTCTCATCTTATTCCATCTTGGTTCAGCTATAAAAGATAATCAACTCATCTCACTATCATCTACCAAAAAAAAAAAAAAAGAAAAAAAAAAAAGAAAAAAAAAAGGCAATATCACATAACCCTGAAATATTCCTGTAACAATTTCAAACATATCATCGTACTGCCACTTAAACATGCACTTCCACAACTGTAAAAGATTTTAAGCTATTTAGCAGTCTTCCTTGTACACTAAAACCCTCTTTTATGCATCATATGTTTTCCTAAATCCACAATTGAAGTATGATGTTTGCTTTCTCTTTTCTCCATCGCTTTCTCTTCTACCTGCTTAAAGGCAGAAGTCTAATCTACACATCCTAACAATTTCCTAAATGATTCTCATTACTTATCTGCAAGGGACTCAGTAATCCCTTTAATATGTTCAACCACAGTCCTACCATATACCACAGTAATTATGCTGAGCAGCAATTCCTATGACCCAAAAAGGAGCAGAATTTTTCATCTCAGTTTACAAGACCTCATACAAAATTATCCACTGAACAAGTCTAAACAACGAATGCTCCCAACTGTTGAGGAGTTAACCAACACATTGGATTAAATCCCACTTAATCTCAAAAAGGGGTTTCAAACAGCTCGTATGCCTTTGCAAATGTATACACTACTGTTTTTCAGAATCCACTGCTTCCCAGTAAAACGGCCAACTTATAGTATCTTACTACTTAGCTCTCAAAAGCAGACTTTAACTTAGCAACCCAGAGAGATAATGGATAACAAGGTGTAGAATTAAGTCTTTGAGGACCCCACCAGCAACTCCAGCAGAATATGACTTAAGTTTGAGTTGAATGAATGAAGCACCAGCTGGCTAGGTATATGGAATGTGAATTAAAATTAGTTTTACCATCTAACTGCTCTTTCTCAGCACACTGGCTGCAGTTGTAAGTTTTTAGAAGCCATGTACAAATATGTCTGTGAATGCAATGCTTAAAACTATCCCAAATCACCCATACCGTCATGAGCCCTCATATATGCAGACTGGTTAGGCAAGCTTTAGCCTCAGAGGTTTCACTTGACAATACAATGTCCAGGCAGTCCCAAAGATAAACACAATTCCTTGCATAAGAGATACGGATCATATTTCTCCTTAACTGCTATATTTCAAAGGAATCCAACATAAATCCCATCTTAAACTCATTACCTCAAGATTCTCTAAGCATCACTCAATCCTGACTCCCCTGTGTAAGATATATATTGGTGATGGGGATGCAAACTCTGTGGGACAAATACGGTGATGGTTGCTTGACCTTATTTAATCCTTAAAGACCAAGTCTTCATATGAAGCACAATGTTTCAGGAGATTTAATAAAATCCTGACTGTTATTTTGACACTGTTTGGCCATTAAAAGTTGCTCTGGTCACAATAAATGCTATATTCAGAGAATAACACTCTCTGTATGAATTTTTTTACATATTTACAATTCTAAATATATTCTATAGTGTAACAATATATATAGATATGTAATGAGTGATGTCAAAAAAGAAATTTCCATCAGGAGGTTCACTCCCAACCATCCTTTCTCTCAAGCCCTTGACTCCTCCATCTCCACTTCACTACCCCTCAACAGGTTGATCAACGTATACCACAAGGGCTATATCACAGCCATACAGTGTAAGTCATGTTAGCTTGCTTGTAGATATCTTTTACATGTACATGTATTTCTTTCAAAAATAGTGATAGGTGACTTTATTGAGTTCACTCATGGGGTTCACTTCCCTTTAACTTAACCCCTGCTAAGCACTATCTTCTTTTACCCTCCTCTGCTATCCCAACAGGGCGATCAATGTATAAAGTTTTCGGCTAAACCACAGCCATGTATGTTATGTCTGCTAACTGGTTTGTAGAGATCCATTACTTTCACATGTATTCATCTTATACAGGGAAAGAGAGAATTTCAAGATCTTATTTTCATACCCTCTTTGAGGTGGGAGCATAAAAAGTCCCATCATTTAAGGGTAAATCCAATAATTTACCAGCCACAATGGAAAATTGTCTGGGAAATGTCAGATATTTTGTTGAGTTAATCTGGCTTTCATTGTTAAATCATCTTGAACAAACATGGCTGTCTACATGAATTCATTAAATTATATGAAGTGCAGATATAATAACTAGATATACAGAGAACTACATACATAACCATATGTCAACACTTATTTTCCCAAATCCCAAAGGTATGTTTCATTGTTTATTTGCCTGAAGTTTGCTTATCATTTACACACTTCTTTTTGTTATTCCTTCATTGACATCCTTATCTACATCCATTCCAAAATTTCCTTGAGGCACTGCAGTGTGGTTTGCGTAGAATCTCTAAAAAATAAAGGTTACAGAAAATCAGATATTCATTCGCATTTCCCTTTCATTTATACATTCCCAAGCTCTGCTCTTCTATGTACTGTACGTCAAATACATCAAAAGGGTATCGTTAGCAAATAATCTTTACCATCTGTAATATCATCTATGTCTCCTATACAAGTAGCCAAATAACCTTGAAACCTTATTTTCCAATCTATCCCACCTTTTTCATACCTCTTTTTCTTTACATCTCATCATCCCTTTGTCATTTTTGGGCATTCTCACATGAATTCTGTACTCCTATTCTTCTTTATAATAATTTCAATCCTTTTCTTTCTGCAGTCTAAACTCCTCTCAAATCCTCTCTTCTTTTGTACTTGTGATTCATTTCAAAGTTAAGCCTGTGAATACAATTATATCTCAACCACCTATAATCTCCTGATTAATCTAATGAGGATGAACAGCATATAAAAGCACAATGCAAATGGACCTCTTTAAGCCTACTTGGTCATATACACATACACTATTTTCTTCAGGAAACATTTTTCTACACATCCTAAAACTGCATTCTCGATATTACATCCATTATCTCCTATCACTACAACATTAATTGCCTGTTTCCAAATATTAAGTATTTTTAATCCACTTTATCATTTCTGTTCTAACTTTATCTATCCTATATCTAATATGCTTTTATGCATACATCTAGGCTGGATGTTCTCTGTATTTATTCATACAAACAACCAATCTCATATATACTCCCTTAATCTGTACGTTCACCTAACCTTTAGCTTAATGGAAGTCAATATAGCACAATCTTCCAATCCATCATTATGCAATATCAAGATTGAGAAAAGCTTACTGTTCATCAAAATGGAGCATTATAGAGGACCAGTTTGAGTCTATGTAAGAATTATTACACAAAATTTACGTTGAACAAGAATTTTCTGAAATAATGCATTAATGAAACCCAGATAAGCCAATGTTGCTGCATATCATTAAACACAATATAAGTAAGCTATTTTCAACTCTATGAATGAAGCTCATGTTTCTTGCCCCAACAAAAGAGTACAAATAAAAAAACTGTCTATTTCTCAAAAAACAAGACACCATGCCACTAAACTAGATTCCTGAAAAGAGAATAAGGTATATCATATAAAGAATCACCATGCCAGTGGCCAGTGGAGTAAAAGCTGGAAGCTATGCACACAATATTCATAACACCTCTCTATATGTAAGGGTGTTGAAAAGAAGTTGTTTTATGTTTTCTAGTCTCAGTTTCTAGATTCATTCCTGAAAAAATAATATGCTATGACCAACATGCTAAATAAGAGAAGGGCATTCAATCATTCCTTTCCCAGCAAAACACATCTATTCTATGTAAATGTCACCTACAGTTTTTAAGTGTATCTCACCTTGCAAGTCTCCATAGTAATAAGGTGCTTGTGAAAAGATGATGGATATCACAATCACAACATGTGTAAATTACGGTATTTATCTTTTTTTGCGAAGAATATGTCTGTTATTGGTTATATGAGGTGGAGTGGTCAGAGGCATCTGAAATTTAACTAAATCTTCTCTTATTGCCTAAAAAGGAAATCTAAGTTCATATTGTATAATCATACCTTTATTTTTCACCATTCAGTTTGACTGGACTTATATTTTCACAGTCTAGGTGTGAAAAAATACAGACAACCAGTTTTCCCGAGAATGGCACTGGTGGTCGCATCAGACAGAGAATTAGTCGTAAGAAGGCTATCTGCCCAGATACAAAAAGATGAGGAAACTTTTCCTTGTAAGTCTACATTTATTCAATCATCAATTAAGCACAACACAATTATAAAACAAAAGAAAAAACTGAAACATATCTGAGAAAATAAACGGCAAAGACAAAATATCATTGACAATTTCTTCTTGATAGAGAAAAAAAAGCTCTAACTCAACTATATCAACCTTTTCCCCTTGCCTTAAACAAAGCCTGAAATTTTTACTCTGAATTTCAAGGAAGAAGATAGCCAAAAATACATACTGGTGTCCTGTGTATACAATAATAAGCTAATCTTGGACAGAGAGAGTTCTTACAAGTGTATTCAGAAAAGAGTGTGTGAATCCTTTCGTACAAAGTATTCCTTTTCCATTCATGTACCTTAGCAGACAATAAGCTTCCTGCAGATATGTACATATCATGTCACACATATCTAAAGTTTCAATACATATTCCCTTAAATCTAGCCGTGGCTGACAAAACAAAATAAGCCTTTTGGATCATATAAATATGCATTAAAAGTGAAATGCATCTAGTTTGTTTCAGTACAACTATCACATAAGAGATGAAAGTACACTTTATTAAGTACCACACTGGTAGGTTAGAGCCACCTATAATAAAAAAGAAGAATTAGGTGAAGATCAGTATTATGTATCATCAAACCTCCAGACTCCCAGAGGTTTACTCTGGCTGGCCTAATGGATACTCCAGTCCCCTAGATATCTGCCAAACACTCTCTAATTCAACATGACCATAAACTTGTCAGTGTTTTCCATTTACCAAATCTTTTCAAACAATCTTCTAATAAGTTTCCCTCCCCACATTCTAACCTTACTGACTATCCTAAAGACAACAGGGACCAAGAGAAAATGGTAGACAGGACATGTAAAAATGAGGTACTGCAGCGTGGTTGGCCTGATAGCTTTGTACTTGAACCACTTGTCTGTGTTTAGAGAGGCTTTCCAAACAGTAATTATACAATCTTAAGGCTGGTAGTAATACCAGTTCATACTTGGATGGAGTCCTTAACCCTTACATGGTAACTGACATAAACTGACAATTGTTTCTCTTAGGAAACAGCTACTCACACCATCTGATGTCCTAACTCTGTCTACTTGTGTTTAAATATCTAATTGACTTAGCATACAGTTGGTATATCATAGGTATCTCTTCCTTTTCTGTTGCAAAGAAGGCACAAGAGAATTCTGCTCTCCTCAACACCCTTACAACCACCATTATTAAAAGACAGCTATCCACCTGCATGTTGCTTGTACATGATGACACCGCAGAAAATACAGAGACTACTAGATGATTTGTATAATTAGGGAGACAATTACAATGTGCATACGTGTGTGGGGAAAATCAAAAAGGATAACATGAGAAATGTAAAGAAATATGAGACTCAGAAAGTAATTTCAGTGGGATTTCATGTGCAGAAAGGTCTGCATAGTAAGGGATTGTCCTCACCATACTCATTTCTGTATCAAATTACATAAAAATTGCATCTCATTTTCTCTGTAATTTTGTCTTTATATGATGATGGGGTAATGGAGCCCATAATATAAGATGATATGTAAAAGGCTGAAATATTTCCAAAGAATGAAATACTCCAAAATCCTTCCCACACATTCTAACCACTCACAGTTCTCACACTCATTTGCATTCTTGTGTGAAGTGTAATATTTTTAAACATATTCTTATTAGTCACCACTAACATTGTGCCTGTGAATGAAATGAAGGAAGTGTGTGAAACCACGCTCAGTGTAAAGAGAGAAATCCTTCAATATACCAACAGTAATAAGAGAGAAAATTACTTCAATATCCCAATATCCCTCCTTCACTTGCCAACCAATCTACTTCATAATGAATTTCAGCATGAAAGGTCTAATATCTCCAGATACAGTCTTCTTTTTTACTACCAATGCTCTCCATGTGCATGATAAAAGAAAAGAGTAAAGCCATAAAACAAGTTTAAAAGAAAGAAAAAAGATCATCACTATAATATTCTCTCTTACTGGAAGCCACCAAACGTGGCCATCCACAACCTACTCTGCCCCTTATTTACTGGTGAACAAGGCAACAATGATGTTCTCTTATAACTTTCTGCATATATCTGATACTCTTGAATGCTAAGCTATTATTTCACTGAGGATTTTCTTTTTTGCTCACCATATAAGGCATTATTGAAAATGACTGTTTTTAACTCAAGATCATCATTAACTCATATCTTTCCCATCCAACAGTTCAAAGCAGTGCTGGGGGTCTCACTTTGCTCACACGCATATACCCCCATCCAACCCTTGAAAAAGAAGAAAACTTCAAGTACTGTTGCTGTAGTTCCATATCATTCCTGGCTGTCCCACCAACATTCACCTTCAAGCCTAATAATACATGTCTGTGATATCAAAGAGTCTGACACTACCATTAATCCTTTTCATAATTTTTTATTTTTTCAACTCATGCTAATCCTATCTTTTCTATTATATTTGATCACAGTTTCCCACGTCAATGAGGTACCATCAGGAAACAGATGAAGAAAGACCCATCCATACATACACACAAATATACATACATACACGCACATACATGTACATATACATACATATACATACATGTACATATACATACATATACATATCAACATATACACACATACATATACATATATACACATGTACATATTCACCCACTGCGTCAGTGAGGTAGCACTAGGAAACAGACAAAGAAAGGCCACATCCACTCACACTCATTCTCTAGCTGTCGTATATAATGCATCAAAACCACAGCTCCCTATCCACATCCAGGCTCCAAAGACCTTTCCATGGATTATCCCAGACATTTCACATTCCCTGGTTTAGTCCACTGACAGCACATCGACCTCAGTATACCACATTGTTCTAATCACTCTATTCTGCGCACGCCTTTCACCCTCCTGCATGTTCAGGCCCCAGTCGCTCAAAGTCTTTTTCACTCCATCCTTCCACCTCCAATTTGGTCTCCCACTTCTCCTTGTTCTCTCCATCTCTGACAGATATATCCTCTTCGTAAAACTTTCCTCACTCATTCTCTCCATATGTCCAAACCATTTAAACACACCCTCTTCTGCTCTCTCAACCACACTCTTTATTACCACACATCTCTCTTACCCTTTCATTACTTTATCGATCATAACACCTTACACCAAATGTTGTCCTCAAACATTTCATTCCCAACACAACCACCCTCCTCTGAACAACCCTATAGCCCATGCCTCACAACCATATAATATTGCTGGATCTACTAATCCTTCAAAAATACCCATTTTTGCTCTCCTAGATAACATTCTCTCCGTCCACACATATTCTTCATCGATACCAGAACCTTCGCCCCCTCCCCACCCTATGACTCACTTCCACTTCCACAGTTCCATTCACTGCCAAGTCCATCCCCAGATATCTAAATATTTCACTTCCTCCAATTTTTCTCCATTCAGACTTACATCCCAACTAACTTGTCCCTCAACCCTGCTGAACCTAATAACCTTGCTCTTATTCAGATTTACTCTCAACTTTCACACACTTTTTCAAACTCAGTCAATAACTACAGTTTCTCACTCAAATCAGCCACCAGTACTGTATCGTTGGCGAACAACAATTCACTCGCCTCCCAGGCTCTCTCATCCCCGACAGAATGCATACTTGCCCCTCCCCAAAACTCTTGCATTTACCTCCCTAAGCACCCAATCCATAAACAAATTAAACAACCATGGTGACATCACACACCCCTACTGCAGACCAGCCATCACTGGGAACCAACCACTCTCCTCTCTTCCTATATGTACTCATGCCTTACACCCTTGATATAAACTTTTCACTGTTTCTAGCAGCTTACCTCCCACACCATATATTCTTAAAACCTTCCACAAAGCATCTCTATCAACACTATCACATGCCCTCTCTTTATCCATAAAAGCTACATACAAATCCATCTGTTTTTCTAAGTATTTCTCACCTACATTCTTCAAAGTCAACATTTGATCCACACATCCTCTACCACTTCAAAAACCACACTGCTCCTCTGATGCTCAGGAATACTCAACAAACTTATACCTCTGTAGTTTAAACACTCAGCCAGATTTTATCGTCTGCAAGGCTTTCACCACCTCTTCTTTCTTCACCAAACCACTCTCCGTGATTCTCTCACTTCACACAGTACCCCAACCAAATCACCCTACATCTGCCACTCTCTCGTCAAACAAATTCAACAATACTTCAAAATACTCACTCCATCTCCTCCTCACTTCATCACTTCCTGTTATCATTTACCTCCTTGACCCCTTCACTGATGTTCCCATTTGTTCTCTTGTCTTACATACGATATTTACCTCCTTCCAAAACATCTTTTTATTCTTCCTAAAGTTTAATGATACTGTCTTGCCTCAACTCTCATTTGCCCTCTTTTTCAACCCATGCACCTTCCTCTTGACCTCCTGCCACTTTCTCTTATACATTTCCTAGTTATTTACACTTCTTCCTTGTAAGTATCGTCCAAATGCCTGTCTTTTTTCTTTCACTAACAACTTTGCTTCTTCATCCCACCACTTACTACCCTTTCTAATCTGCCCACCTCCCACCTTTCTCATGCCACATGCATCTCGTGCACATACCATCACTGCTTCCATAAATACTTCCCATTCCTCACCCACTCCCCTCACTTCATTTGCTCTCACCTCATGCTATTCTACACTCAATCTTACCTGGTATTTCTTCACACAAGTCTCCTTTCCAGGTTCACTTACTCTCACCACTCTCTTCTCCCCAACATTCTCTCTTCTTTTTTGAAAACCTCTACAAATCTTCACCTTCACCTCCACAGGATAGTGATCAGACATCCTACCAGCTGCCCGTCTCAGCACATTTACATCCAAAAGACTCTCTTTTACACGCCTGTCAATTAATGCATAATCTAATAATGCCCATTGACCATCCCTCCTACTTGCATACGTATACATGAGTATGTCTCTCTTTTTAAACCAGGTATTCCCAGTCGCCAATCTTTTTTCAGCACACAGTCCACGAGGTCTTCACCATTTCCATTCACAACACTGAATACCCCATGTGCACCAATTATACCATCAACTGCCACATTTCTCTCCTTTGCATATACATATATATATAAATATATTTATAGATATTTCATACCTTTTTTTCATACATGTTCACCATTTCCCACATTAACGAGGTAGTGTTAAGAACAGAGGACTGAGCCTTAGAGGGAAAATCCTCACTTGGCCCCCTTCCCTGTTCCTTCTTTCTCCTTTCTGTTGTCATTTGATTTTCTTCATTTTCATCTTCATCTTTTATTGTAAAGACAGTGATAACTCAAACTTTTTTCTTAGCTTGATTGTTGTATCTCTTGAGTTCTCAGTCTCATACTTCATATCACACCCATGACATTGCAGTGTTTGATATTGATAATGTACTATTTTAGGGGCATCCTTCAGTTGCTGTGCAACATATGATGATCTCGTAATCCACAATGTAAATTCTTCTTTAGTGTAGTTTACTTCTTACTTTTTCATGCTTTTTTGGTAGTTACAATGAATACTTTGGAAGTGCACCATGTGTGCAGTCAGCTTTAGACCATGAATATATTGTCACATATGTATGTCAGAAGAAGTTACAATAATAAAAAGTGTGATCCAACAAGCTGGCTATAATAGATTTATTATATTTTGTACCTCCCCTGTCTGATATATCTCATACTTGGCATCACCTGTATCTAGTAATATTCCTTAATCTTTATTTATATTATAGTTGTGTTATTGTAGGCTTTTGTAATTTTATACATTAGATGTATAGGAGTGTTATTAATTTATTATGAAAATAAAGACTCGGATTTTTGCTAAATGTTAAAGAAATAAATGTCACTGTATCATGATAATTTATGAATGAAAGCTTCTGTAGCATCTTTAGGTTTGTACAATACCCAGCTGGGAATCACTGCTCTGAAGCACACCCTGTTTGCATATAAAACTGCTCTAACTGGAAGGTTTTCCACTCCATATATTATTTTCACCTTTGAAGGAGCATATATGATCGTAGATGTATAGAAAAATGTAGAATATTAAAAGATACACTTCAAAGCTTTATTTTAGGAAAATTTTAATATTACATGTTACCATAATAACTGTTAAATATCTTTTCCAGAATGTGGCACTGCTGTTGCTGGACAAAGGTGCATCCCCACATGCCACGGCAAAGAATGGTTATACTCCTCTCCACATTGCTGCACGCAAAAACCAAATGGATATTGCCACAACACTTCTTGAATATGGAGCTAGTGCTAATGCAGAATCTAAAGCTGGTTTCACTCCACTTCACTTAAGCTCACAGGTAAACATATCTTCAATTTTAGTTCAAATTATGTTTGTGTACATGAGATATATGTGTACAGTAGGGTCACAATATAATGCAGTTCATTTAACAATTTTAACAGTCCAGGCACTTGGATTACTCTTATGTTTTCAGTATAACACACAGTATAACTGTGTAACATAAGTGAATGTGGCCTTTCTTTATCTGTTTCTGGTGCTCTCTCATTTACATAAGAAATTGCAGACAAGTATACAGGAAAAGAAAAAAAATGCGTATATTTTTTCTTCATACTTGATCACCATTTCCCATGTTTGCATGGTAATGCCAGGAACAGACGAAGAAGTCTCATTTGCTCACCTCCATTCTTTAGTTGTCATGTGTAATGCACAAAAACCACAGCTTCCTCTCCACAGACGTTTGCATGGCTTCTTCTAGCTGCTTCACATGTCCTGGTTTAGTTCATTGGCTGCTCGTCAACCCCGGTATACCATATCATTCTATTTCATTCTGTCCCATGTATGCCTTTCACTCCCTGCATGTTTAGGCCCCAGTCACTCAAAATCTTATTCACTCCATCCTTCCATCTCCAATTTTCTCACCCACTTCTCTTTGTTCCTTCCACTTCTGACACTTACATTCTCTTTGTCAACATTTCCTCTCTCATTCTTTCCATATGTCCAAAACATTTCAGCACACCCTCTTCAGCTGTCTCAGCCACACTGTTTTTAATTAGCACATCTCTCTCTTACCCTTTTTATTACTTACTTGATCAAACCACCTCACACCACATTTTGTCCTCAGACATCTTATTTCCTGCACTTCCAGCTTCCTCTGCACATTCTCATCCATAGCCCATGCCACGTATCCATATAACATTGTGGGAACTACTTTACCTTCAAACGTATCCATTTTTGCCCTCCCATGCAATGACCTCTCATTCCGCACATTCTTCATTGCTCTCAGAACCTTATCCCCCTTACCCATCCAATGACTAACTTCTATTTCCATGGTTCCATTTTCCACCATATGCAGTCCCAAATATCTGAAACACTTCACTTTGTTTAATATTAATATCTCCATTCAAACTCTCACCCCACTTAACCTGTCCGTCTACCTTTGCTAAACCTTATAACCTTGCTTTTATTCACATTTACTCTGAACCTCATCCTTTCACATGCTCCTGCAGACTGTCACCAGCTTCTGCAGTTTCTCACTAAAATCTGCCACCAATGCTGTCTCATTAGCCAACAACTGACTTCCCAGGCCCCTCACATCCACTACAGACTGCATACTTGCTCCTCTCTGTAAGGCAGTTGCACTTTTCTCTCTCACCACTCCATCCATAAACAAATTAAACAGCTATTGTGGCATCTCACACCCCTGCCTCAGACCAACCTTTACTTGGAACCATTCACTCTCTTCTCTTTCTACCCATGCACATATCTCACACCATTGATAAAAACTTTACAATGCCTCTTGCAAGTTTCTTCCCACACCATATATTAAGACTTTCCACAAGGCATCATTTTCAACCCTATCATAAGATTTCTCCAGATCCATAAATGTCACATACAGAGCATACTGTTTCTTTATGTATATCTTGCACATTCTTTAAAGCAAACACCTAATCCACATATCCTCTACCACTTCTGAAACCACAGTGTTCTTTTCCAGTCTGATGCTATGTACATACCTTCACCCTCTCAATAACTACTCTCCTATACAACTTACTCGGTACACTCAACAAACTTATACCACTGTTGTATGAACACTCACATTTATCTTTACGCCAACCCACAGGCACCTCACCATGAGCAATACATTCATTGAAAATCCTGACTAACCAATTAAAGACACAGTCACTCCCTTTCTTAATAAAATCAGCTGCAATACTATGCACTCCAGCTGCGTTGCAGCATTTCATCATATATATGTATTCAGGGAGGCAGTGATGAAATGTGCAAGAGATGCATGTGGCATGAAAAAGGAAGGAGGTGGACAGATTAGGAAGGTAGTGAGTGGTAGGATGAAGAAGTAAAGTTGTTAGTGAAAGAGAAAAGAGAGGCATATGGACAGTACTTACAAAGAAGGAGTGCAAACGACTAAGAGATGTATAAGAGAAAACGGCAGGAGGTCAAGAGGAAGATGCAAAGGTTGAAAAAGAGGGCAAATGAGAGTTGGGG
>JAYMFT010077835.1:0-14388 GCA_038088735.1 Panulirus argus
AGAGAGAGAGAGAGAGAGAGAGAGAGAGAGAGAGAGAGAGAGAGAGGTGTGGGGGGGAGAAGGAGCAACAAAACAAGGCATTCATAAGCGCATCTTTATATTCACGTGAATCTACCACCACCACCACCACATAATGTACTCGCCTGGCTAGGGTGCCCAAGGGATCGTGTTCGGCACACACACACACACACGCACACACACTTGTGGTACAGACAAGAGAGAACCCACACGATCCCAGACAACTTTCCCCATAAGGTTGTAGCGTACCACAACACCGTCCACTAATGTAGTGCATCTGAGGTCTATTTCCTGTGTCAGTTAATTGGGAAAGGCGCTACCCTTCAAGTCGACGATATGTTTCCTGAACCTCTGACAGTTTAAAAAGAAAAAGAATAATAGGAAGTAAGACGACCTGTAAAGGAAGTGAGGGAAACAGAGGCATAAGGTCAAGTATCGGAGCACACAAAGGGCTTAGAACTCTTATGAGAAAAGATGTATAAAAAGGGAAGCACCGAAAAGTAACGAAAGAAGTGAAAGAAAATGGAGGTAGAAGATGTGCACCTTAATTGAAAGAATAGAAAAACTACAGAGAAGAAAAGGGATGGATACTAACAAAAAAAGAAGAGAAGTTGGTTATACAATACTGGTTAAGCTGAGAGAGAAAGAGAGAAAAAAAAGAAGACGAGACCATCATTTACGAGAGGTAAAACTAAGGTGAGATTACCTTTGACTCCGATGGGCCTGAACGCATTTATTCTCTTGCAGCAAAAATACTCCGTTGGATAAATGAAGCTGTAAAATACTTGCGAGGGAAAACTTGTGATTATGCACGAAGGAAAAATATATTTGAGACAGAAAGTTCGGTAATTAGGGAGTCTTTGCCAGCTGATGCATGTGTTCCTCCTAACTTTACTTCTGCAAGTTCTTGGCTCCGGGCGAAGTTCTTGGCGAATATATATATTTTTTGCCATTACGTGCGAGTGTCAGGGAGGGAAAATTGGAGAAGTGAATGGCAGGTCTTCTAGTACTAATTTTGTGCAGTTTAGGCGAGGGTGAGATGTGCGCATCTTTTAGTGTTTTTTGAAAAGGCATCTGTTTACAATAATTATTTGTTTGTCTATAAATTCCCGTCTTTCTGTGTTTGTTTTTCTTGTTCATTCTATCTATTCACTCCCTCAGTGTCTGTTTGTCTCTCTGTATCTCTCGTTATCTCTAGCATTATATATCGAGACGGGAATCCCCCTTGACGTGTGTGTAACCGAGGCGCTAGAGCAAACCCGTCCTGAGCCCTTAGGGCCAGTCAGACAGGGCACATCGCTCCACCTGCCACACAAACACAGTCCTCCGGTCACGTCAGAACCAGATGCGCGGCAGCTGGAGTAGCGACGTCAAACTCTCCCAAAAAACGATCCTCGTGATATCACCAGAAGCTCGAAACGAAACTTTCGAGTCAAGACACTGTGAAAAAAATCAACCATTTCAGTTCACATAACGTCTTTGATCAAACCAGCCAATGGCCGACAGTGGCGATGGTGGCGTTTGAATTCCACCAGCACACAAGGTTGCCGAGGTACTACTTTCAGTGGTTTGGGAAAGTACCGTTGTTGCTGCTGCTGTTGAGGACCTGCGTTTCTGCATCACCGTTCAGGTTACTGCTACACTCAGCCTCAGGTGGGAAGCCATTTCATTCTGGTTACCTGGCGTCGCCCTGGACTGACATAAAACGAGATACCTCTGTCAGCAGAACGTAGGACAGCGATGATGATTGGGTTTGCAGGATTGATCGCTTCTGTCTCCACCAGGTGGACGGAGGTATCCTTCCCCCCCGCACTACGTCAGTCTCTTTCACAAGGACCAGAGACGAAGGCAAATTACTTCTAAGGCCACTCTAGGACCCTCAGTGGACGTCTTCATCTAAGACAGGATAATCTGTCCCCCAAGTGGCACTTTAGCCGAGGGTAACATTTAGACTGGATGCGCTCCAAGAGGAGCTAAGACCGCAATATCATACGGATGTCGTTATTAGCCTTTTTGAGGTACACTGAATGACTCGTGGATCAGTGAGTATTAATAGCTGATCGCCATTAAATTCAACAATACATAATCATCTCCAAAGGGAGCTGAGAATAGCTGTCGCTTCCTCTTCAAGAAAAATATCCAAGCCAGTGGATATGAATATACATACTGCACCTGTGTTTACATTTATACGTATGAATATATACACGTGTCATATATAAATATATGCATATCAGAGGTAAGACAGCTTACTGTGTCCGATCTTTGACACCAGTTTGGATCCATACGAAGACAGAGATCTTTCGAAATTGGCTACCGTATATGTACAACATGTGGCAGAGTGCCATGAGGCAGCCTTTACGTACTTGCGAAGTATATATGGCTGTGTACTTGCTTAGCTAAGGAGAAAGAGTTTCCTCGAAGGAGTCGTTAAGAATCAAAAAAAAGAAAATTATAAGAAAGCGGAAAGTAGTCATCACGAATAGCATTCTTCCTCTCTCTGTCCTGTGCACCACAACCACCTCCACCGGCAAGCAAGCACAATGACCTGCCTCTGAGCCGATGCGAAACGCGTCCGAGTTTATCATCTTGGCCAAACTTGCCTCCCCCAGACAACAGCCACTTGAGAGAGAGAGAGAGAGAGAGAGAGAGAGAGAGAGAGAGAGAGAGAGAGGCTAAATTGAGTAGGCAATACGTCATAATAAACGCCAAGGAGAGAGAGCTGCCTCCTTCTCCTCCTCCTCCATGGATTCTCTATAACTTGGTTATTTCTCATGAGAAATTTTACCTGCCGCTTGGGCCGTAGTTGCCTTTATATTATGGTAAGTTAAACGCGGCGTGTACTCTCCGTAGACCTCACTATGGCAAGCCATCCAACCACAACATTCCCTTGCCTCTTACATGCACATAAGTCTTGTGGTTATTTCCTCTCATTCCAGTTCAGCTGAAGCTGTCTCTCGGTATGAACCACTTTATCTGGATAACTAGTACCTTTGATTTACATTTCAAAAGCATTTTCTCTCTTTGTTTCAATGTCATTAATGCTTTGTCTCTTAATTCTTGCAAATTAATCACACGTTTCTACTCGATTATGTGCGGATATGAATATAAAAGGTCTCCCTCTCGCTCTCTCCTTTTCGTTTCAGGAGATAACTTCGGTCAGAGGTTCACACTGTGATAAAGCGTTAATTCAAAATTTACTTAATGAGACATAAATCATTCATCTTCTCTCTTAGATATACTGCCAAGTAACGCATACGTGCAAATGTACAACTTTTAAATCCTATCCGTACAGTGTTTGTCTGATATTGATGCCACTTGAGGGCATTGTCAGTCACCTTCAACGACAGAGTGACTGACTGCTCGTGCGATCTTGTTACTGGTTGCTTAGGGAACGTCAATAACCCAGTCAATGAAGTAAGTGCCTTAAGGTGTTGGATGGCGCTCGAGCTTTTGAAAATCCATCAGTAAGATTGAACTTTGAAGGGTACCTTTGCGTACCTTTGAGTTGCTCAAAATAGAATAATGTTTCACACCAAGGGTCGGAAAAACACTGGGATTCAGGCCTCGTGGAACACAGAAAAAGACTCGGTATTTCCCTTGGTGTTTTAAAGAAAAAAAAAAAATATTTTTCTTTCGGAGGATCCGTTGACAGGTGTACTATAAATAACTTTATATTGTCAATCTATCTGAGTACAGCCAGGTACTGGTGCGGTACTTTGTACTCCTGAGCTCTGTTGCCAGTAACGACGACATCTCTTAAACTGAGAACCCTGTGTGGTACACTGTCACAGGCAACTGATGTGCTCAAAGTGAGGGCGATCGTGTCCATACCGTTGTCAGGTACATACTACCAGTCCTTGCAAGAAAGAAATAGTTGATGAGCCGTAGATCTGACAGTCTGAATCTAAACTATTCCATAGAGATATTCAAAACAATAATGTTGTTAAAGCACTGAGAAATTTTTTAAAGGAATCCAAAGCATATGATTTCATATGAATGATCTTACGTTTCTGTAAATCCTTTTCATGCTGTAAATCCTTTTCTTGCTGTTTATCTCTTGTACAATTACTCTTTCGGGGATGAAGCCATCTATAGGCAAATGACTTATGGGCCCAAGTTTCCTTTTGTTTCGATCCTCATCAAAGCTTGCGTTTACAGGAACTCTTGGCATACGTCTCCAAATTCTGGGGTCAGTGGGTCTGTTCGTGTGACCAGGTAGCGAGGAGGAATGCAAATGGCTCCTCTAATCTGTGAACTCATTTCCACAGAGAGTGAAGCTTGCGTTACCTCGGCCGACTCCTTTTCCTACAACAGTGACGTCCTGTCGTAGTTTCTCAGCTCGCTCTAGGAGTGCGATCATGCCCATTAACCGTCCCTCCCATAGTTTAGGAAATGAGGAGGACTATGTACTATCTCCTGGTTCTCGGAGAAAAAATATATGGCTAGTCTTTAGGGCTCGTACTATATACCAGGCACGGGACGAGTCCTCCCAGGATAAGAACGGTGAGATGTTCGGCCGGTTGGTGCGAGTCCGCCTGGAGTGTTTGCCCTCCATGTCAGACGCAGGAGCGTGTGCATCGAGGGTCCAGTCAGTGTGCTGTCACGCCCCAGTTTTGCATGTAACGTAACTTTGCCCCGAGCTATACCTGGCTTAACTCTGGTAGGGGGAACCAAAACAGTCAGGGTTATTCAATAATCTCTTGCCATTTTGTTTCCCTCCTTTCTCTCTTTCTTTCTCTCTCGCTTTTTTTTTTCTCTCTCTCTCTAGCCCTGCCTAACGACAAGGTCTCGTTCTAGGTGCTCCTAGTCAGGGTTTTTCGTATGTCCTTCTGTTGCTGAAAGGGTTCGATACTGATCGACAATCTGAGTTTGCAGTGAGTTCTCTACGTGTGGCCTTAATGCCAGTAACGCTGGAAGCCTGCCAATGTATAAACGATATATACTTCATCAAGAAATTCTTAAGTATTTCTGGAAACACGACCATCAAGTTGTACGTCTGTCTCTCTCTCGCCTACTCCCACCCGAGCTGCAGGAATACTACTCCGAAAACCCTCTCGAAATGTATTTTTCCCTCGTGTGTCCTGTGAACGGCTTATAGATCACACATGCGTAAAGCCCCTTAAATGATTATGATGTAACTCCTCTGATGCATGTCCTACATTCAAGGCAGAAAGAGACAAATAATGTCGTCTTATGTCTAAGTTTCTGCTCTTACAAAGCAATGTTACTCTAAGGCCAGTTAAGCAGTCATCGCATCTCCTTATGGTGTCAAGATCCAGTTATGTATGGTTTTTAAAAGGTATTTTTTTTCTCTTTTCAGGGGCTTTGGGAAACAAGGCTACCAGTGCCAAAGTAAGTGCGAGCTTTGTTATGTTCTGTACAGTGTTATATATGCAAGCACAAGAGATTTGACCAAGATTTTAAGTGATTTATCATTCTCCTTTTAAAAGAATATAGATTATATAAAAGCATAATGTTTCAAATTAGCAAGTGATTTACTATGCAGCTAAAGCCAGAGGCATAATCTCCATTTTTCTTGGAATTAGTGACTAATCATCAACTTGCCAATTACATGTTAACACTCAGAGTTATTTTGTTATTTCTTCGTACATGAGCTCTTCTTGCAGCACACAACAACCTGTGATGTGCTCTGCCCTTACGATATATGTTATCCCTTCCTCTTCACAACCCATCTTATGCTTCCTTCTATCACCGACCTGTGTTATGCTCTTTCCTCATAACACGTTTCATGTTTCAGTTGCAGCAATGAAATTCTCAGTCTGAACATGTTTAATTTTCATTGTACGTTTCACTTTCTCAGTGGTATTCTCTTCCCTCATCTCTGGACGCTTCACTTCCTCCTGCGCACTGTTCACCAGTTTCAACTCCTCCAGTACATTTTCGACTTTCATTCATGGCTTCACCACTTCCTGTAAATGTCTCATTTCCCGTGAGCATTTCTCCTTGATGAGTATTTCACATCTAAGGTACGTTTCCCCTCTTCTAGAATATGATTCATCTCCAGTCTACGTTTCATCACTTCCTATGAAGGCATTAACCCCCTTCGCTAACACATGTTTCAAATCCACTGCACGTTTTACTTCCTACAAAAAAAAAAAAAAAAAAGTCACCACTGCACTTTTCTCTTCCTTTAATGAATGTTTCATCTCTATTACGAGTTTCATCCCCACTGCAAGTCTCACATCCACTGCAGGTTTCACCCCCTCCAATACAAGTTTCATACCCACCACAGCACATTTCACACTCAATTCAAGTCTCACCTATTCAAATTTCATCTCTCCACTGCTCGTTTCACTCCTAATAAAAGCCTATGATCACTGTGGGTTTCGACCTCCTGAAAACTCTATTCCACCATCACTGCACACATCACCTCCCTCCTCCAAAACACGCAGTCTGACCCACCGTACACTGCAGGTCCTCCACGTCTCGCCTTGCCTCCTCCTCCTCCTCCTCCATGGTGTACGCGGGTCCTCCGACCTCACCTGCCTGATGGTCCCATCGTCTTTAAGCCTCTCGCTTGTCCCGTCTCAGACAACGCAAGTATAACCCGGTCTCCTCCTCCCTCTGTTGTCAAATGATACCTGCCTTCGACCTATCTTATCTTCCCTGGGACCAATCACTCTACAGGCTATCACTGTCCGTCGAACGCTATCGATCTGATCCCCCCGTACATCGACACTGCTCGACATGAAAGATGTGGCCTCGACGTAGCGTTCGTGTTCGACAGTGAGTCTTCGGAATCTGCATATCAGGACTTTGATTCAAAACACAGAGCCTTAGTCTAGTCTACAGATATATCACCATTTCTCTATACCAAGGTTTTCGCCCCAACAAATGTGCACAAAAACGACAGTAACACCAAAATTGTACGGTCAGTACCTTAAGTTCTGAAGCCTGGGTGAAACCGTATCTTTAAAAAAAATACTAAAGAGAAATAAAAAGCGCATTTATAACGAAAGTAAAATTTCCGGAGAAATACTCTTACACTGTAAAAAGAGAGAGAGAGAGAGAGAGAGAGAAATATCATGTAATTTTTTTCTCAAACGATTACAAAAGACCTCGATGTGGCAAGAGTCATTAAGTATAATAAAGTATACCTTTTTCTTTCGTAACTTTAACAGATTCAGTGGCAAAAAAAACTGGAGAGAGAGAGAGAGAGAGAGAGAGAGAGCCTGTCGATCCCGTGCACTATTGATCACCAGCAGAGTGGCGGCGATGCATCAGGGGAGCTGGAAGTCTTGATATACACGGCCCTTCATCATAACTCTGGATCACCTTAATTGCTACATGTTCCCTTTACACTTCGCAGCGTTTTCCTCCTCCTCCTCCTCCTCCCTCCTCCTCCTCTCCCCTTACCCCTCGTCCTCTTCCCCTCCTCTCCCCTTCCTTCCCAATCCCGTTCTTTATCCCTCCTATCGCCCTCCTCATTTTCAATCCGGAGACATCTGCTGCTCACATCTGTTCCGCTCCTTTCTTTTTTCTTATTTTTTTTTTTTTCGGTCTCGTCAGCAATTAGCGATTTCTTAGTATCCAGATAAGAAGCTCATTTTTCTTGAGGTAAACTATTCCTTTCATCGACCCGAATGCGAAAAGGCAACTGTTTGCTGCCGGACGGTCTCAGTTACTGTAAATAGCACACTCACTGTCAGCGTCTCTGCCGCGACAATGATACCCTTTAATCTTAGTGACAAATTTATTTTCATTTATAACAATACGATGGATTTCATTTATTTCGTTCAACTTCATTAACTTTATCATGACGCAAACTGCAAGCTCTGTAAAAATCAGAACGAACACAGATTTTCTTCTTCTTTTGTCACTAATAGAAATTATTACATATTCTCCTCATTTCTTTTTTTTTACGAGAAAGAGCACCTCATCACCACACACCTTCTGCAGTCAGTCCCTCGGGACACTTCTGCTATTACTATCCTCATGAATAAACAATTCTACACGGTCTCTCAGTTACGAAACTAAATTTCATGTCATCTGAATATCAAAAGACACTCCTGGATATATAAAGACGATGAATACCTCATGACTGAACCCTCTGTGTGCTCAGGAGAATCTACGTTTCCCTCCTTTTACCTAGAAGGAGCCCTTTGTGTGGCTCAGGAGAATCTACTTCTCCCTCCTTTTACCTAGGAGAAGTATCTAAGATAGTCCATAACCTAGAATAGGTACCCATCTACCTATGTTCCTCACCCCAGACTAAGGTATCTTTTAAACCTCTCTCAGCTGGTCGCGGAGTGAATAACCATCTACCTTTCCTCAGCTGGTCCCTAGACCCACAATAGGTACCCTTTCTACTCTTCCTCAGCTGGTTCCTGCCAACACAAAGTCTTTGGCTTCCATTTACCCCTTCAACCAGTCCCTGCTCCTGAGTCTGCACCCTCTCATGCCACTAAACTTAGCCTCAAAAAGAAAGAAAACTAGGTGCCCCACTGCACTCGTTAATAAACTTCTCTCCACCCTAGAGTTGGTTTACCTGTGCCCTGTTCTGAAGGGCTTGCATTAATGTCCTTCTCTCCCCACAGTGTGCCAGTGCGCCGTCCACAAGAAATGCCACGACAAAATCCTCGGCAACTGTCCGGGCTCCGGCAAGGAGTCGCAACAGACCATAGTAAGTAACAATGTGGGTCGTTCCCTCTAGGTATGTGGGCTATGGACGTTGGGATTAAAGAACATTATTCATGACAGCTGAGGTGTGTGGCGGGTCCACGTAGCAGGAGGATCATATATATACATAACAAATTAAACAGTACGAGCTGGAAGCTTCGTAAGTGAAGCGGAACTTGGAGTTCAGGGGGGTTAAACTTTCGGAAACAATCAGGAAGGCATAATGGAATACCTGCAAGACATTAAACTCGGCGAGATTACTCAATATTAATCCTCAGATCAGATGTTAATTCTACCTTCCACGTTCGCCTCTACAGAACTAATGTACTTTATGTGATAAGGAGGAATGGAGGGGGTGGAGGAAGTTAGATGCATGGGAGGTGGGAGAGTTATATAGGACAAAGAAGAGAGTGACAGATTAAGCTGAGGATAAATTGAAATGATTGTGTCTATAGATGACCAGATGTGGAAGAGCGAATGGCGTTTAGGTACCAGCAACTCTTGGGATAATGGAATGGACTCACTGCAGCACCATACAGCAGGAAAGGGAAGGAGGAGACACATCAAGAAACCTGAACAAAAAGAAACACAAAGAAGGTAGGACTAAAGCATGTAGATTAAGAATTGATATTTTCTAGGAAGGTCTGGTTCGACAGCGGTGTGCCTTTTATGGGAGATCGAACGGTATACCGAATAAGGGCGATCGACTGTGAGCTACTACATACTATATATGATACGCTAAAGTATTGATACATAAGATCTGGATGAACTTGGAGCAACGTCTAGTGTCCCAGAGATACAATCTTGTGTCGGCGTCCACTGTCGACAAAGTCAGCTTCGGTGTCCCACTGTCATGGTCCAGTGTTGTTATGGAGTGTCAGAGTCCAGTGTTAACCTCCAGCACTAACTTCCAGTATCAGCGTCCGTTGTTAGATTTCAGCGTCAGATTCTAGCGCAAACGCACAGTGTCAATTTCTAGCGTCAGCGTTTGGTGTCATCCTTTAGCGTCGGCTCTCAGCATCCGACGTCAGCGTCCAGCGTCAGGGTCCAGTGCTGCAGGTCTCTCGCTTGTGCGGCGCTGCCACCTGCCCCGTCGCCGGCAGGGGAAGGCCGCCACCATCCATCACCTCCCGGGCGTGGAGACTCTGGGGAGGACCGGGATTTATGGGGATAATTAGCCATTATCCCAAAGTTTTGGACGAAAGTGGATATATTTGTGAGGAGGAACAAGTTTTGCATAAAGCGGTGAAAATTTACCAGAGTTTCTGGCAAGGATGTGAGAGTGTGTATAGCCCCTGGGAGAGTGCCTGGCCAGTCCCCATCAGAAAACCTGAGGACGTGAGAGTATATGACCCGTGGGTGGGAGAGAGTCGGTCGGTCCACTTCAGGAGTACCTTGAGGGTGGTCTGGGCGGCCGGGAGGGGTTATGGAACGTTAACATTACCTGGATCATGCATAAAGGGTCAGCCTTTAGTTCAAAGCAAGTGAGGCTCCTAATCAGACACGAGGGAATCGTAAGGGGTACATCAGTAAACACAGATCATGATACAAAGATTTGTCTTAAAGTGACAAATAATCTTTAGAGAAAGTTTAGGAACAGTTGATATCCATCCAAGAGCTGTAGAGCCCTTAGGAGGCCGGGCATAGTAAGACCTCCGAATCCCTTTTCCTCTTCAGGGCCTTTGACGTCTGCTCAAGCTTTCCATACAGACTGGTTATCGTGGTAATTCAAAGCACATAAGCTTACATTGCTCCAAGTTTTTGCTATTTTCGAAATCATTTCACACGTTAGATCACTGAGTATGATGGAGGTCGAGTGGCGATCTGTCACGGTGAGTGAGGAGGAACTTGATCCTGATCGAACCACCAACGCATCTCTCGTACCTTCGGTCTTCAATAAACTTTGTGACTAGGTTATGAAGGGTTGGCTGCCAGCGTCTGGTGTCTTGAACCCCATCAGCAGCAGCAGCAGCATCCACACACACCCTGTCTCGATACAACACTTACTTAGAGCAAACACGGTTCCAAACGTGGTATCTTATGCCTTTGATGTCTGGGGCCAAAACACAGTTCACAGAAAATATAATTTCTGTTGCTTAGTAACTATCATTTAGTCGTTTTTCATACCGTTACCTGTACCTCCAGCTTTGTTGGTAATTCATCACTAGTTTAAGGTAGATTCGACAGGTAGGTGAAAAATAGCAGATCCGTAAATAGTATCGTTAGATCATATTTGGTCAGGATCAAAGGTGGGGTCATGTTCGAATGTCCTCTGGAAAACTCTATGAGGAGGCTGCATGCCGTGTCTTCATGTTCCTCTCTTTTACTTCCTGTTTCTCTGTGCCTTCTCATGTCTCTTCTATTACTTCTGTTTCCCTCTGTCCGCCAGCCTGCCGACCCTCTTCCTCGGTCTTTCACTCGTCTTTTCCATTCTCTTTAACCTCTTTCATACCCTTCCTCCTCCGCCTCTTCCCCTTTCTTGACTAGCATGTTGCTTGGGGCCCGAGGACAAGGATGTAGTCATGATGAACAAATCAAAACCTGGCGGCGGCGGAAGCGCTGCAATACAATCTCTGACCAGGAGCCGCCGGGGTCGTCATGACACTTCGAGAAGGAAGTGTTGTTGGGTCTGTGTCTGCCAGAGGTTATTGTTCCCCGCTGGCAATTAGCTCGTTCGCATTTACACGACGAAAGTTGAGTAAACTTCATTTCAGTTTTTGTTTGAGTTCCTGATCATCGCGAGGATATTGGGATGTCTGAATTTCTAGCATCCTCGTGAAGAAGACGTCCATCTGTAATTCAATCTTCTTCATTACTCATATTGCTTTTGTTTTTGAATCTGGGGGTATCTTTATTTTTCTTTCTTGATTTCTGAACATTTCTCATGTGTTTATAAGTATTTTGCAGTGTTGTATACTTTATTCATCTGTCACTCACATCTCATATATTCCGTTATTAACGTTACTGATGGAAATCCATCATGTCTGTTAGTATTTGTTTGTCTGATGTTAATTATGTAGTAATTAGTCAGCGTAAATGTTTAGTCAACTCTCTGTCCCTCTCCTTTCTGTCTTCGACTGACTTTGTCTGTCTTTATCTTATTTCGTCTCTCCGTCTGTCTTTCTTATTCTGCCTACCTTTCACTCTGTCTGTCTGTCTGTCTGTCTGTATCTGTCTCTCTCACTCTGTTTATATGTCTTTGTCTGTCTTCGTCTTCATCCTGTCGGACTGTCTTTCTGTGTCTGTCTGCTTCTCATTCCGTCTCCACTCTCATTCTGATTCTCTATCACTGTTTCTGTCTGTTCCGCCTACCCCAGCACCGACACTAAAGCTCCTCCTTCCTCCGGCAGTACCTGCGACAGCGGTTCAAGATCAACGTGCCCCACCGCTTCCACGTCAACACCTACATGTCGCCCACCTTCTGCGACCACTGCGGCTCCCTCCTGTGGGGCGTCATCAAGCAGGGGCTCAAGTGTGAGGGTGAGTACCATTTCGTACTCCTTCTCGAAGACCCGATCGTGCTGTATCGGGGGCTGTCCCACTGGTCTCCCACAGACCCCATCCTGGTTTCTTAGTTGCTTGGTGTCTGTTTTTTACGACCATCAGAGACACCTCTTGGGTCTATTCCTGGTTCCTAGAGATGTCTCTATTCCCTCTAGGTTCAAGGGATTTCTTGGAATCCTTTCGTTTCCGTTGGTCCGTCATGAGTTTCTTTTTTATATTTCTTTATATTCCGTCACCTGTTACGTATAGTCTCTTGTTCCTGCTCTCGATCTCAATCCTATTCGTGATTTAAAGTTATTTATCCTGGTGTTTACTTCGTGCGAGGCGCCTCCTTCAAGGTCCCCGGCTCTCAACTCCAGTCTTACACAGATGTCGCGTCAGTAAACACAGAAACACCGGCTGGACCGTCTGATACCTCTTGCTTTAAAGAGTGAAGTGCGTTCACGTGCAGGGACGCAGATACGGACACGAACGCACGCAGACACACAGACACAGACACATACATACGCATGCTCATATACCCAGACAGATACACACTCAAACACACATACGAATACATATATACATGAACACACTCTCACACGCTCATTACACACATTTCACATGTATAAACAAAGTTTGGTAAGCAAACTATAGTGTGTTTGGTGTGCCTCAGTTCTCTGCGTCTCAGACTAGGACTAGGGTGTAATGTTGTTGTTGTATTATATGAGTTTGTTGAGATTACTTTAACCTCCTCCAGAGACAAGCTGTATCGTAAGTAGTCTTCATGCTAACTATGTATGAACTGCTGATGTTGATTCATTAAGAGTACATCTGTATTTTCTGTCTGATGCCTTTTTCAAAGCTCACGTACTGTATATCATCGTGCAACAGGCAACAAGATGATGATTATCATCATCGTTAGGGAATCTCAAGAGCGTACTGTGTCCGCAGGTCTTTGGTGAACCAGGATGAGAGTAATTCATCACAAGTGCTATTAGAAAAAAAAAAGGGGACAGTATCTTAAGACCAAACACTGTCACTCTTACAATGTTCAACGACACACAACAGCAGGCTTAAGACGATGAGCTATGATCACACGGGAGTAGTATTCTAATTCAAAGATTGTTGTATCGAATCTTTATTAACATTGTGAAAAGGAAAATACCTGTAAAATTCCCCACTCAGTTTTTATCTTTCCATATAAGCAAGAACTGTGAAGATCAGAAACGAAAATTTGCCAATCTACTCAACTCTTGCAAGGCACCTGTTCTGGAAAAGGATGTAAGGTCCACGGTTTTATTTTCATATGAAAAGACATGATATGAATTTCCCCGGCCAGAGAGTAAAAGATCGGTTCATCTGCTCCTCGATACCTAAGGAAGTGATATTCAGGGATCAGTTAAGTTATGGGGTGACGGGATGACTCAGGTATGAAGTATTTTGTTGTTATGGTTATTGGGTGATTATCTGGCGCGAGCACTTCATATTTCTCTGCAGGCAAGACGAATATATATATATATATGTACGTATGTGTGTGTGTGTGATCAGGGTTCCACATAATTTATGCTGCAGTTCTCAGGCTTCTATATTAATTTCTAACACATCATCTGACCCCACTCTGTCAAATGACCACCAAAGCAATTCCAGATGAAAACTCAAAAATATTGTTTTTAAGTCACAATATCCTCATATCTAATGCATTACTGGTGAACTGACAAGAATCTTGTCCCATATCTCCTCAGAAAACGTCCTTCTTATTTCAATACATTACCATTATGACAAAGAGAACCGAGGTAAATTGCAGTGAGGTCTCTAATTTTCACGCAGTGGAAAAATGACTCAAGAAAACAAGAGCGGATTTTCAGATGTTTTTTAAAGACGAACTAAACAAATTATCAACATAAAGAAATTTATGCTACCATCCGCAAATATGTACTGAAATAAGTAATATAATGAAACAAAAATAAGTATAGAAAAGGTGAGAGGTGTTGATATTTACCACAGTTAGCGTTCAATATTACGCCTTCATAAAGGAAAATGGATATGTCTTGGGAGACGCTGGGTAAACTACGTCAGTTTGGGTGACCTACATGTTATTGTTGCATGCCATTGTCACATGTTTACTGCGTTTGCTTTAAAGATGGATAGATTCGACACACAGAGATACAGAAAGATATATATATATATATATATATATATATATATATATATATATATATATATATATATATATATATATATATA
>JAYMFT010077846.1:0-10172 GCA_038088735.1 Panulirus argus
ATGTTTTGGAAATGAAATGTTTAAGGAAAATATGTGGTGTGAGATGGTTTGATCGAGTAAGTAATGTAAGGGTGAGATAGATGTGTGGTAATAAAAAGAGTGTGGTTGAGAGAGCAGAAGGTGTGTTGAAATAGTTTGGACATATGGAACAAATGATTGAGAAAAGGTTGACTAAGAAGATATATGTTTCAGGGGTGGAGGGAACAAGGAAAAGCGGAAGACCAAACTGGAGGTGGAAGGATGGAGTGAAAGGGATTTTGAGTGGTCAGGGCCTGAACATGCAGAAGGGTGAAAGGCATGCATGGAATAGAGTGAAATGGAACAATGTGGTATACTGGGGTTGACGTGCTGTCAATGGACTGAACCAGGGCATGTGAAATGTGGGGTGTAAACCATGGAAATGTCTGTGGGGCCAGGATGTGGATAGGGAGCTGTGGTTTGGGCACATTGCACTTTACAGCTAGAGACTGAGTGTGAGTGAATGTGGCCTTTTTCATGAGTTTCATGGTGCTACCTCGCTGATGCAGGGAGTGGTGATGCTAATACCTGTGGGGCGGGGTGGCGCCAGGAAAGATGGAGGTGAGCAAATATGAATATGTACATGTATATATGTGTATGTATATATATGTATATATTTATATGTTTTTGTGCATATATGTGCTGTATGTATATATGTGTGTATGTAAGGGAATGGATCTTTCTTCGTCTGTTTCCTGGCACTATCTCTCAGATGCAGGAAACAGCGATCAATTATAATGAATAGATATAAAGTATGTGTGTGTGTGTGTGTATGTATATATTTGAATATGTATATGTGCATATATGTATATATATATGTGTATGTGAGTGGATGTGTCTTTCTTTGTCTGTTTCCTTGTGCTACCTGATAACCATGAGGAAAATGAAGCACAGTAAGTTCCCAAGTCCACTTTCATGCAGTAATTACATCATCAGGGGAGTTACAAGCTTGATATAGAAGGTTTAGAACAGTCAGCTTATATACAAAATAGGGTTGTAGCTAAGGCGCCGTTGGTACACAAGTGTTTCTAGTTAGTGTTGCTTTTTTTTTCTCCCCAGGCTCCAGTAACATTTTCCAGGCTCCAGTCACAGACAAAAGTCCACATTAAGGCCAGGCCCTAATTGAAAAATAGAGAATTAAGAAATGGGAAGAGAAGACAGGGAAAGTATTTACGAATTTTTGAGAAAGTGAAAGACCCGTCTTTTGAAATGAGCTAGATCATAGTTACTGAGAAAGACATGAGATGGTAGAGAGTTCCAAAGCCTGGACGTGTAGGGAAAGAAGCTGTTATCAAAATGGCACACACATGAGTTGCCGATGGCGACACTATAATCATGTGACACAGCAGCTTGCCGAGTATTGCATGGTCTAGCTCTTGGGAGCAAAAGCCAGAGTAATACCTATAGGAGAGGGAAAAAGAACCAACATTGTGGCATAGGGCAAGGGGGTCTAGTTTGGAAGTTAGCCTGGGACAGTTTATAAGTCGGACCGCTTTTGACTCAACTCTGTCAAGTAAGGATACAGAGCTAGTGCAACCCCAAATGTGAGAGCAGTACTTTATACAAGGACGAATCAGTCCCTTGTATAAATGTAGCAGCTGTTCAGAAGAGAAAAGTACGACATCTATACTGGACACCCAGTTTCTTACTGGCAGGTTTAGCTATTCCCTTAATGTGGGGTCTGCAAGAAAGAGTGGATGTTACAGTAATACCAAGTATGTTAATCGAGTCAGGAGGTGGAATTACAGAACTGTCAAAGGAGATACGAGAGTTGTGAGGAGTTTTCAATTGAGAGAGGGGTAGAAATTGGGTCTAGGAGGCATTAAACTTAAGTAGATTTTGTGTACCCCACTGAGATATCTTGTCTGAGTTTATTGAGGAAGCTGTGGATAAGACAGGGAACCATTTACAAATTTTGCCTACGACAAAGCTATCCAGTTTGTAGAGACCTTCACCACCATATTTAATAATAGAAGAGTCAATGATATTTCTCTTGGTCATGGAGTTACAGTCAATAACTGAATTAGCATTATTACAGTCAGTACTGTAGTCATAATTTTTAACAAGATTAAACATAGCATTTTATTCTTGTCCTCTTCTTATACTGTTTTTGTGTTGTTTAAGTCTAACATAGAGATGCTTACCAGTCTGCCCAATATGTAACATATTACAGCTTTTACAAGGTATTCTGTTAACACAGCCCACTGAATTTTCTGGTGAGTTTTTGATTAATATATTAACAGTCCAGTTTGTACCTCTCTAATCCAGTGCTCTGTGGTCTGGTAACTCCCATGGTCCAGCACGTTTTGAATCTGCCGCCAATAGTTTGTGGATCTGCCACTAGGGTGGCACTGTTAGCAGGTTAGCAGCGCTAAGGCTCCAAAATATGTTTACACTGCAGCCGAGCTAATTAGTTTAATTTCTTATATTCAGCTACATTTTAGCCCTTCAGGATGTCATCCAAGAGACCAAGAGATGCAGATGATGGAGCTAGTGATTATAAGCATAAGCATAAATCATTATTAATAATTTATTAATGATTGAAAAGGTGGTGTTACTGAGAAAATTAGATAAAGGAACTTCAGTAAAGACTTATGCGAGTATTGTGAGATTGGATTGTCAACTGTGTATGACTTAAAGAGACAAAAGGAGCTGATTTTTCAGTTTGTTGCTGAAAATGAAAACCGGAAATGTTAAAGTTTTTGAAGACTCTGAATGGACAAATCTGTGGATTTCCCATGCCCGTAGTTGAGTGAAATCACCAGACACTGCTTGGTGGTTTGACAATGGGTCTGGAGCAAAGGCGCTGCCAGCTGCAAAAAGTTACTATTCTTTACACCATATAGTTTTCTGCACTGTTCTATTTTATTTATGCATACATAAATCAATATGCTACACAGTGCTATTTTTTTTCCTTTCAACTTTACCGACCACCTACTGGTTACTGTATGACTTGACTGCCCAATCTCCTCAACAGTGTGGACAACAACAAAGGCATGCCTGACAGACTTTGCTCAGTGAAGGAATAGCCTGCTGGTAACTGCTAGATAGTGTGGACTTGGCTTAACTCTGTTGGCCTTGATCCAAAGTGTAAAATATTTTTGATTTTCGATAATTGTTTGGCACACCTCAAAGCAGAACCTTGTTTGGAAGCATTTGTGGTTGTATTATTACGTGCTTTAAGCTCTTTTCTACCTTTGATAACACAGCAATATGTAGGTGGAATGAGCTGACATAGGGGGTTCCCTTAGGGGTCTGTTTCTGTTTTCTGTCATTATTTTGTGTTCTGGTGGTGGTCAAGTCCCAATGTTGCTGGATTATAGAGGTTCAACCTGTATTGTTATTGCTGATGACCTCTTAGAATACTTGGTTGATGCCTTGGATAATCTGTATTTACCTGTTTCAGATTCTGTGGTTCTTGAAATGATAAAATATTGTGTATAAAATGACTGTGTATTTCAGTTTGATGAATATTATACCCAGAAATTTGGTATTGTGTTGGGTAACCCACTTTCACCAGTATTAAGTAATCTTTACATGGAATTCTTTGAAACAAAATTTCTAAAGGATATCATACCCTATATCAGGGGTCGGCAACCTTTGGCACGCGTGCCAGACTTGGCATGCAGAGTGCTTGCCTATGGCATGCCATGTGATTCAAAGGTGCAAAGAGAAAAGTTAAACAATAATGAGAAAGAGAAAGAGAGAGAGAATGTGTATTTGTACATCCTTACTTTTATCATGGTTTAAATTTTCGTATGATTCTGAAATCTAAATAATTCTTTCCTGATACATTGAATTACAACGAAAATGTTTAGTACCCACGATGAGGAGTATGTGAGTACAACAAGATGTAAATGAGTATGAGACACGTTGGCCCCAGCTGCTGGTGACGCATCAGTCATGCAGCGCTGCTGTTTCAGTGACTATTTTGCCGCAGTGAGTGACACTCTTTCTAGTTACCGTTGCCATGGTTACTGCGAAAAAAGTCAAGCTTGATATCTGATCATTTCAGTCATCATGGACAAATGACTTTGGATTTATTCATCAGAATGATCGTGCTGTGTGTGTGCTCTCTGCTGTGAGAATGTCTTGTGCCGCACAGGAGTGTTAAAAGACGCTTTGAAACAAAACATGAGGAGACTTTCAAGGACAGTGCAGACAAGGCTGAAGCGATTAAGAAAGCAGTATTCACTATGAGAAACAAAGTAATGTGTTTAAGAACCTGAGTGCTAGCAAAAACAATGCAACTGGGGCCAGTTACAAACTAGCTTTGTATATTGCTAAGCATGGAAAGCCTTTTACTGATGGAGATTTTATAAAAGCAGCTTTCCTAGAGTACTCTGAGGTGCTATTTGATGGCATATCAAACAAACACATGATTATCTCAAGGATAAAAGACATGCCTGTCTCGGCTAGGACCGTGGAGAGACATATTTCTGAAATGGCTGCTAATGTAAGTTAGCAGCAAACTGTTGTTTTAACAACTACACTTGTGTTCAGTGTGGCCCTGAATGAAAGCGTGGATATAAATGACATTCCCCGCTTGGCTGTTTTTGCCAGGTATAGTCACACAGACATACACGAGGAGCTGTGCTGTCTTAAACTTATGTATGGCACTACCAAGGGAGAGGACATACTGAAGATATTTACTGACCATTTTGAGGAGAGAGGGGTTAAGAAATGGCCATAGAGAGGAAGATGAGAGAGAGAGAGGGGTTAAGATATGGCTATAGAGAGGAAGATGAGAGAGAGAGAGAGAGATTAAGATATGGCTATAGAGAGGAAGATGACAGAGAGAGAGAGGTTAAGATATGGCTATAGAGAGGAAGATGAGAGAGAGAGAGAGAGAGAGAGAGAGAGTCGCCTGCCCGGTTCTACAATGATGGACGAAGATAACCACTGGCAAATACTCGCATACTCCCAAGGATACGACAAGTGACCCTCTATACGCAGACGGAGGGAAGGAGAATGTATTCACGTGCGTCTGTTCTCAAGGACAACACCGAGATGCCATCTTGCTGTTCCCATAATAATACAAGGTCATCATTACGCAACATCTTCCCCTGCTGGCGCCCCCCACACACACTCACCTGCTGTGGGGCAGCAGGTGACACCGTCCTCACCCTGCCCCTGCTGGCGCCCCCCACACACTCACCTGCAACAAACAAGTGAACAAAATAAGCCTCCAACATCCGTGTCGAAGCCACTTCACACATCACGCCACATGATCCCACCCTAGTCTGTCTCACAACACACCAGCCTCAAATCCCATGCCACAGGTACGCCCTGCCCACGAGAGAGAGAGAGAGAGAGAGAGAGAGAGAGAGAGAGAGACGCACTTCCTACGCCGAGATTTTGCCGGAGGCGACGCGTATCTCTTTTGGGTTCTGGCGGTATCCGCCGGCGGGACAGAGAAAGAGGCCGAGCCGTCATAACCATGGCTTGTACCGTCGTGCTCAAGGGTCGTACCGTCGTGCTACAAGGTGGTACCGTCGACTTAGTACCTGGAGGTCCATGGAGACCTACCTGCCTGTCGCCTCGCAGGCAGAGTCGACACCTCGCCTCACCGTCTTGATAAACTCTACGGAATTATTACCCACATTTAACTTACCCAAAGCCTCGGGTCACCTGCACTACTGTCTACCCCATACCCGGACCCGGGGGTGGGGATCACTTCCCTATCCATCTAACCCATCACTATCCCCACCATTCCCCATCCCCCCCCCCCCTTTAATCACCATCTGGCGTTCAATAACAGACATTCAGACGAAAAAAAAAAATGCCCATTTTTGCCAAGGCGAGTAGAGTGGGGGAGGAGGAGAGGGGGGGGGGGGTAATAAATTCCTGCCGCCATACACTGCATGATTTGCATTTGATATGAATATTCATATCTTCATATCCGCGCCATGAGAAATCCCTACTTTTACTCGCACATGACAAGACATAATTCACAAGAAATACTTCACATAAAACGCTGGCCAAAAGTTAGGGATCCAAATATGAGGCGCTGTGTAAACTGCACCTTTTGTCGTCGAATTCATCCAAAATGGTCGACATTACAGAAGTTACGGGAGAGCCAATGCACACCGAGAGAATCTGTAAACCTGAAAGACGGTCCGGGTGCTAGGGGGAACAGCTGATACGGGCGACTTTGGATTTCGGGTCTGATAAATGATGATAACGAGGGAATACGTGGAACACGTGCCTTTATCGATAACTACAAGTGCTGTACGTCATCCCATGAACGTTCAGTAAACATGTACACGCGGTTGGTGTACACACAAGACGGGGATAAGAAGGGCATATATACGTTGTTTTTTTTCCCTCGACCTCATCATTTGAGGCGAGCGAGGCTGCAGCGCTGGGAGCCATTAAAGGAAGTAATGAGGCTGATACAGCCTGGCCTACAGGGAACAACTGGATACACTGTGAGGGTTGTAAACACGAGAACACGGGTTCGTAACCTCTCTCGAAACGCGGAGCACTTGGGGGTTGCCCGCGCTCGGTCTGTGGACAATCCTTCACAATTCTTTTAAGCGGTACGACAGTTTCATAATTTTGGGAACGAAGCTGGTGTGCCAGACGCACAGTGTTTCCAGAAAAAAGCCTGTTTTGGTACAAAATAATATTTTTCATCATGTTGAAATACTTTTATACTCAGTTTTCCAGCTTTTATATATCTATCTATAAAAGAAAAACATTCACATAGCTTTTTTTTTTTCTTTTTTTGCATGCTGCAAATGTTTATTGAATATATATTACCTTTCCGTCGACGGACCACTTACTAAGAACTAAGAACCCTTGGTCTATAGCTAACTCGGTTGAGATGTCATAATTCACACTTGGAAAAACCCCGGAAGACACGGTCCCCAAATTGTACTTTAAGAACAGTTCCCCACTGGCGTTAAGTGGGGGTATGAGATGCTGTAAACTATCAACACCTGAAAGGTCTCGTTAGTAAAGCAATAGGAAACAAGCGTAAAAATCCGGGGGCTCAAACCATTCCATTACCTACAGCCATCAGCAGCACTATGGGCTGTTCAGGTAAAAACTTTCAATGGTCGTCGACCAGTTCCCACAGAGTGTACCAGACCAGCCTGGATGCGGTGGCCACGTAGGAGTGCGGGCTGCGGCCTCTAACAACCTGAATGAGCAGGGAAGCGACACTGTGGCTCGGTCCTGGTCAACAAGGTAATCCCAGTGTATACCTTATGATGGTTTTGGAGGGCTTCTATCCCCGCAGTTGGGTCCGAGTCCAGGCTGTCATTCCCTCGTCTTCAGTTGCTCTACTTTTTGGTCATTGTTGATTAAGCTGGTCTAAATAACACATTTCCGAAAGCGACGATTTGCATATTTCTGGCCGGCAGAATCTAAACCCATTCCCGAAGCGCCATCTGCCTTCGTTACGCGTATTAAGCTTCCCCCATCTCTCTCTCTCTCTCTCTCTCTCTCTCTCTCTCTCTTTCTCGCTGTCGGTAGGGTGGTGCTGAACCCCACACAGTGGCCGATATGATGTGCCAGACCAATGCATAGCATTTGCATACTTTGGGCTTTCCGTGGTGCCCCTCTTTTCATCTGTCTCCCTGCACCTTTGGGTCTCCCTTTTCTATGCCTCTAGTCTGCTCCTTCTACCACAGTTTCCATCATTCATATACATATCTGGGCTCTAGGCCAGCGTGTCTTCACTTCATCTCCAATGTCGTAGTTCATGTTTGTCTTCTCTTTCGCCTCGTGTGTACTTGTTCCATTCCAAGTATCATGAAACAGAGAGAACTCTCTCTTCCTCCCGTCCTCCGTATGTGTCGCGGAGGCCTGGCTGGTGGTGGTGGTGGTGGTACCACAATTTTAGCTTCCAGTTTCAGTGGAGAGACGGGAATATCTGTGTGACATTCTCACTGGGTCTTAAGGGTGCAGGTCCTACAACTGCGATACAACAGCGTGAGTGGATTGTGTATAAAGCACATATGAGAAAATAGTAGTCTTCGTAAAGTGCTGTTTTTACAAAGTTCATTTTCTTGACACACGTGAATTCGTACGGAAAATAACACAAAGTGTCTTGATATATCAGTCATTTATTGCCTTGAAGTTGCTCCTCAGAGAAGGTGTACCAGCACACACTTCCTCCATGTTCTCCAAAGGTGACCAACAACTTTCCGTTACCAAACTCACCGGTGAAGGAATATTACATCACCTATGATATATCGGTTCCAGTTATGGGTGCATGGCAAAACCTCTCAGCATTTTCTTCCTGAATTTGTATTACCACCAAATGAAATACATTTTCATCTTTATCAGATAAATTGCTTGCTGTCCATTCCCCATTTCGAACTCTGTGACGATATACGGAATATCTCAATGCATTCGTCTACCTTCCCTAAAAGAATTTCTCAACACGTCATCACTGGTCAGATAACACCAAATAAAAATTACTTTAATAATCAAGAGGATACTTAACAGAAACACTATCTCAGGCTTCAGTAAAAATCAGAACGTTAATTTAGGGACTCGTTTCCTCTCGCTAAAGTCACACAAACCGTTTCGAACGTTTGTTTACAGACCAGACGCGACAGTTGCCATTTTCCTCACGCTGACATAAATGAACCAACATGTTCCGAGGACGTTCTGCTGGCATCGACTTCATTTGAGATACTTCGCTACGAATGCGAATATATTTTCGACAAAAAATCATTTCTAATTTGCTGAATTATGTAAACTGAAATGCACGTTCAGGGGAAAAAAAAAGAATAGGGGGAAGCTCGTGGCCTGGTACCCTATCACATTATAGCATTCACTGCAGAATTACACGGAAATAAAGATTCGTGTAACATAATACAAATGTACTTTACTACGGATATAATCCACCTCATCAACAAAGCAACAATGAATGGCTTTAAAGAGGACCTTCCTATCTAGGTACAAATAACGCTAAGAACGTCAGAAGTAGAGTAACCAAATAATACAGCGAGACCAGTGAAGCCAAGCACTAAATAACAGCCAGAGACTCATCGGCACAGCACTTGTCGAGGTAATTATCCTTCAAAATACATTTCGTGAGAAACTGCCATCACTCGCTTGTTCCCCATTAAACTGTAAAGCGCTTTCCATGCAAACGTTTCCCAGATCCCTATTAATCAATACCACCATAAGAAGGGGTACACTATGGAAACCTTAACAAAATCCACTAAATAACAAGTTTGATCGTAAGGCTAAATACTTGATAACTGATAACCAAATAACAATGACATGGATATGAGGAAGGATAATAACTGATCCCAAGCGAAAAGGAGCGAGCCTGACCGACATGTTCCTGACTGGGAATACAATAAATTAATCACTCCATTCGCATTGTTGTAAATGTTTCAAGAACCAAGTTCACTTGGACAGTTGTGTTCCATGAATTATGTTCGTTCACTTAGAAGCGTCTCATTAAATAAGTTTATTCGGACAGCTGAAACTGCTACATCAACCTAGTTTACTCGGGTATCATCTGTAAGTGTCTCTTGGAAGTAAAAACTGAAAATAAAATACCAGGAGAGAGGACAGGGCGGCAAACGCAATAAAATGCGTTGCAGGGAAGCAATTTCAGACCATCCTCCCTGACTCCACTGATCTGTCTTACGTCAAAAGACCTCCAACATCTGAAGGAATGGCACTTTCTCGCTCCCTTACCAGGCTAGACCGTAATGTAGGCAACCCTGCTCATGACCAGCGGCTTTTAAGAGAAACTGCGTTTCAGTTAACAGAAACAATGCTTCCATGAAAGCACCTGTAATAAGTCCTATTCGGACGTCATTTACAGTGTCGGGCGTCATTTACAGTGTCCGAACACTTGAGAGAAGGCGAATAAAGGTGGTGTGTGTGTGTGTGTGTGTGTGTGTGTGTGTGTGTGTGTGTGGTGAGGGGCGGAGGATAATGATGAAGCAGAGAGTTCGTAGAAGAGAGAAGAGCCCAGAGTACTAAACTACGTAAACACACCTTCATTCTTCCTTCATCACTAAAGTCTGATCAATCTTCTTTTTACGTTAAACGCTAAGAGTCAGGGGCAGGAGTCCTTATCAAGTGCAGGCTTTTCATGGAGAGAGAGAGAGAGAGAGAGAGAGAGAGAGAGAGAGAGAGAGAGAGAGAGAGCTGTTTAAACGGTTTTCAAGATA